>JAAAKG020135123.1:0-13628 GCA_010014905.2 Druon quercuslanigerum
ATATGTATCAAGCATATTTTACTTCGTTATTTTTACAATTAACTGGAGCGTTATATGCTTCAATAAATAATCTTCTGATTTCCAATGTTATTGTAACCCCAACACATAATTTATACTTCTTGTCATGTTCTTTTGCTCTTTCATTCATAATCAGACCAATTTCTTGGCCACCATGTGATTTATTGTTCATTCCTGACCATGGTTGGATTTCTGTCTTTTATTTCTCCATTTATATCGCTCTTCTGTATATCCCTCTTTCTTTGTATCAGATACACACAAAATATTTATCTTTCTCATATGTATTGTTTCTTGTAATTCTTTTTCGTTAAGATCACTTAGACTGTTCCAAAACGTTTTTGTAAGTACTTCCGAATATGGAAAAACTGCGGCACGTATTCCTAGCGGCATTTGTCCCCAAAGAATATTTTTTAAGTACTTCTAAAGATGGTAAAACTACGTCAAGTATCCGCACTAGGAGAAAAATTCGGCTAAGAAGTCTTGCCGCAGTTGTGCTATCTTTAAAATTACTTTTAAAAATTTCTTGAGGAGAAATGTCGCTGTAAAGACTTGCTGCAGTTTCGCCATATTTAAAACTACTTTGAAAATTTTCATAAGGGAAAGATGCTACTAGGGAGACTTGCCACTAGATACTTTCCGCAATTTTGCCATCTTTAAAACTAGTTATAACATTTTTCTAGGGGAGAGCTGCCGCTAGGGAGACTTGCCGCAATTTTGCCATTTTTCGAACTACTTAGTAAATTTTGTAGGAGTAAGATGCATCTTGGGAGACTTGCTAACATTTTGCCACTTTGATGTGGATTTGAACATTTTTCCACGGATGTTAGATGCCACTGGGGATATTTTTCGCATGTAAGAGATGCCGCAGATGTGACAAATAGTCCTGGGAGGCTTGCCGCAGATGTAATATTTTAAAATATACTTGAAAATTCTTTCCGGAGGAGAGATGCCACCGGGAAGACAATAAGCCCTGGGAGACTTGCCGAAATTGTTAAAAAGTCAATTTTTCCTTCTGGAAAATATAACGCCAGTCTTAGTTCAACCATTGCAGCGTCGTGACATGCCAGACGATCTTGCTCAAGAGAGAAAATAATTTTTGATCACAGGTGAGAATATCCACGTAGATTTTCACGTGCAATTTCACGTGACAATCTACATGGATTTTAACGTGAATTTATCTAGCCACGTGTAAATGCAGATGGCAATTTTGCAACTTGCCAAATTGTGGAATGATACCTACTAATATAGCGTAAGGGTTACTTACAGCTCAAAAATTACATTCATTTTGATCTATCTTTTAATGTATATGGGATATTTATTGTTAAAAATATAATAACTTTTAAATAAATAATTAAATAAGTAATGCAATAAATACATACATGTAATAAAGTATTTGTTAGAATTTTTATCTCCGGCTGATAGCACCACTTTATACTTCTCTAAGATGATACAATGAATTATTCAGAATTTCAAAGTCCATCCAAAACCAGCTGGAAGTTCACTTCGGAGACTGTAGTGTCTGGCGTTGGATCAGCTTGAAGCAAGTAGTTGTTTGAATCAGCATAGCTCGAAAAAGTACGCAGCTACACACCCAGGTGAAAATATTTGAGTGAAAAAAATTATACATAATTTTGTGCACTATCTATAAAATATAAACAGTCGATATTGGATTTTATTCCCCTGGATTGTATTCTTCAGACAATTGACGCCGCGCTGCGAGCATTAAATGGGCGGAATTGCGGGGGGGGGGGGATGTGTAGTGTTCACTCAGACGTGATAAAACAGAGAGACAAAAAAGGAAGGAGACAAAACAATTTGAAGTCCCTGGATTGCATTCTACCGTCATTCCAGAAAATGGCATACAATTCAGGTTTCACTATATAATTCCGCATGGGCCTGAGAGTCTTGCGTCCGAAAATGCGTCTGGTAGCCTATTAGGACGTAAATAAGTTGTTTAAGCCTCCCCCTCCCATACATTCTCCTCCACCCACTTCAACCTTTATTTCCCTGCCCTACTTGAACTCCTTCCTCATCTACTTGCCCCTCTCGACAGTTTCCTCATTATTTGCTATGAGCCTTGAGATCAGAGCTGAAAGTTATGAGTTATAAGATGTGAATTGTGGGCTGTGAGCTATGAGTTCAGAGTTGTGATCTGTGCTTTGTGAGCTGTAAGTTGTGGGTTGTGGGTTGTGGGTTGTGTATTGTCGACTGTGAACTTTAAGTTGTGATGTGTGAGTTGTGAGCTTTAATTTGTGAACTGTAAGCTGTCAGCTGTAAGTTGTGGATTTTGGGTTGTGTATTGTCGACTGTGAACTATAAGTTGTGATGTGTGAGTTGTGAGCTGTGGGTTGTGAACTGTGAGCTGTGAGTTCTGTGTTGTGAATAGTTATCTATGGATTGTGAGCTGTGAGTTCTGGGTTGTGCATTGTCGAATGTGAACTGTAAGTTGTGAGGTCTGAGTTGTGAGCTTTAAGTTGTGAACTGTAGAACTCAATCGTAGTTCGCTACTCGTTGCTGTTGACCAACGTATTGAATTGTAAAGTGTCCTAGGAAAAGTTCAGATGTGCCAGTTTTTCAGAGTTTAAAGGTGGCGGCTAAAGCCCAGAAATCGTAGGCGTGCACACAGTACAACTTTCAAATGGTCCCCGAATAAGTCCATACAGTGGGATGTTTCTCTCGTGTCACAGATTGGTAAAGTACGATCGGCTTAGCAGCATGAGGTTTTAAATTGAGGTATTACATTTTACCTATCAGAAAGTGATTAGGACACGGTCCTTGAATATTATCGTCGACGAACAGTAACTGGACTCCTAAAAGTCTTAAGTTGTAGGCTTATAGATCTTGAAAAAAAGTACATTTAATTATTGTTATTGGCCGGTCGGAGTTTAAGTAATAAAAGATTATCTCAAAATACTCGGTCGGAGCACGTTTAAGTAAAATTGCTTTCAAGTTTCTAATCTCAAGTTTCCTCATCCATAGTTTCCTGAAGAACATTTAAAGCCAATATTTTTGAGAGTGAGCCTACCAGAGAATTGAACACGGTTTAGAGAGACTACGCTATGAGCACAATAAACAGATTGAGACATGCCATCGGATTTACACAGAAAACAAAAATATCTGTCTTAATCTAATGACCCTCTTCAGACTGAGAATCGTATTTAAGAAATGCAAGTATAAATTAAAATAGTTGTTGCTCGTCAACATGCCGGCCCCTTTGAACGGTCCACGTTCAAAACAAAGGACACTTAGGATTAACATTTCGAAAGCTAGTCAGTCGATAGGGAGAAGATACAATTTTTTGACAGTTCGCTTGAAGGTGCTTGTTGATGTTCGAACTGTAGCCACTCGTACGACTCTATCTCGCCCTAGGTGTATGTCGACGATGCGCCCGAGACTCCACTTCATGGGTGGAAGGTTATCCTCCTTTACAAGCACAATTCGCCCGATGTGGACGTCGTCTTCATTGGTATTTGATGTCCATTTAGATCTGGGAATCAACTCGTTCAAATATTCGTGATGCCATCATTCCCAGAAATGTTCTTTTAACTTTTGAGCGATTTGCCAGCAGCTCAGTCGATTCTCAGGAGTGAAGCGAAAATCATCCTCTGGTAGGTTAGTCAAGGACCGACCCGTTAGGAAATGTCCATGAGTCAAAGGAAGTAAGTCGTTGGAATCAGAAGAAAGTGGTGTGGGGGGACGAGAATTTAGGATTTCTTCTACCTCAATCATGTACGTGTAGAGTTATGCATATGTTAAGAGAGTGTTTCCTACTATTCTTGTAAAATTATATTTAAATGACTTTACCCACGCCTCCCAAAGACCCCCGAAGTGTGGAGCTCTGGGAGAGATAAAGTGGCAGGCAGCTTCTTTTTCCGAGAGATATTGCTTAACTTTATTGCTTTGCTAAACTGAATTTATCCCTTTATATAATTCTTTTAATTCGGAATTTGCACCGACGAAATTGGTTCCGTTATCCGAATGCATAGTAGGAGCTTGACCTCACCGTGCAAAGAACCGTTTTAAATCGACAATGAAAGCTTCTGCTGATAAATTATTGGCGAGTTCTAAGTGAACTGCCTTAGTTGCCAAACACATGAAAATCGCAACGTATGTCTTGAATTGAATTTGACTTCTAGCTCAAAGTTCCTTTACAAAAAAAAGGTCCACAGTAATCTACGCCTACCTGAACGAAAGGTTCGGTAATTGTTGTTCGCTCTTGTGGCAAGTCGCCCATGAGATATTTCGACTTACGAGGCTTTGCTCAAAAATAAGTCTCTTTGCGTTTGTAAAAAATCTAAGACAGTAGGCTACGATCACTTGTAACCTTTTGAACTTACTGTATTTCGTCCAAAGAGGCAGATCCTCCGTAGTGACTTTTAGCGACACACTAGGTTGATTTTTGTTTTCATCGGTACTGTTTTTAAAGTTGAATTAGAAAACTCCTGTCGGTATTGACCGCAGGAAATAAATTCCGCGGCATTCTCATGTGTTCGTACATGATGCCAATCTTGCAGCTGAGTTGTCGCTTGTATGCTGATGACTCGATTGGCTTCGAATGTTGGGAGTGTATGCGGAGGGCTATTAATTCAGTTCAAGACTATGTTTGAATCCGACCAGAAAACGATCTTCGCAAAATTGACCTGAAGCGACTGGATTGTTGCATTGTATAACTGCACTAGTAGGATCGCGGCGCAAAACTCTAACTTCGGCAGCGACTTGGTCTTGATAGGAGCTACTCGTGATTTTAAACATATTAGAGTACTGTGATGAATACCCTGCGAATCTTTCAATCGAAAATGAAGGCACGCAACGTACGCCTTTTCGCTAGCGTCGCAAAAGCCATGAATCTGCACCTCCTTGTATTTTCGAGAGTTATGCATCGCGGAAACCTGATACGATTGAGCGAAAATAATTCGGTGTTGTACCTGACCCATTCGTCGTAAAGGTCTGCCGAGACCGGTTCAACCGATTTTAACTTTAATTTCCATAACTTTTGTACTAATATCTTCCTGATGAGAATGTCCGGCCCCAACAGGCCCACTGGGTCGAATAATTTGGCGATCTCGGATAGTGTTGTGCGCTTTGTTGCATTATTCGTAAAGTTCCTCGAATTTACTGTATATAAAATCGAATCGGTTCGAGGATCTCAGTGAATCCCTAACGCTTTTACTGTTTCTGAAGGATCTAGTGAGAACAATGCCTTCGATGATTCATCTGTTATTTTGCGACACAGATCGGGATAGTTTGATGCCCATTTTCGTAGATTGAACCCGCCGCGATGTAACAAACAAAGTAAATCGTTGAGCCCCGGTCAAGAAGTCGTCGACGTAAAAGTCGCGTTTTAAAATCGTAGACGCGACTAGAAAGTTTTCCCGCTCGTCTTCAGCGAGTCTGTGAAGAGTGCGAATTGCGAGAAATGGTGCGCACGACGTACCGAAAGTGACCGTTTTTAACGTGTATATTTTGATTGGTTCGTTTGGATATTCCCGCCATAGTATTTTTTCATAAAAACTCTTCGGCGGAAACTTGGACTTTCCTATACATTTGTTCTATATCGGCAGTCATCGCGTATGGAAAGGACCTGAAACGTGTAAACAAGAAAAGTGTCATTTAATGAGACACCGGTTGAAGTTTTTGCGGACCCATCAAATACGACTCGAACCTTAGTTGTAAGGCTGTCGGTTTTATAAACAGCTTGATGGGGAAGATAATAACCTGGCTTTAAAAGATTCTGGTTATCGAGAAGGGAAAATGGCCTTTTTTAAAATAGCCGCCAATACAATCCGAGTATGGAGCTTTAAGATCTGAGTTTTTTGCGAGTCTTTTTTCAAGCGTGTAGAAACGCTGAAATGCGGTATTTCGAGAATAGCCGAGCGTTTCCTCTGTCGAATTAAAGGGTAGTCTGACTATATAATGGCCAGACTCGTCACGCGTAGTCGTCTCAACGTAGTGGGATTCTGCGGCCTTCTCCTCGTGTGAACGCAGTTTTGTCAAAGCATCTTCGCCTAATTCCCACAAAATAGGCAAATCGTGAAATTTAATTAAATTGCACGATATTTCGGATGGAGTCTCCAATGCCGATTTGGGACTTTGTGGATTGACGTACCGTCCTGCAAAAATCCAAACGAAATCGGTTTCTTGGAAGATCGCAGATTGACCTTTAACCCGAATTTTACCTCCTTCCGATGGGAAAGGTCGCGTTGCTCTAATGGAGGTAAAAAATGAGGATTTTTGATAGAATATCTGAATAACCCAGCGATTGTATAATACCTATTTTCAGACGAGTCTCTCTCTCTCTCTCTCTGTGTTTACGTTCGCTAGAAGATCTTCTTCCGTGAGATGATCTTCTAGTTGACACTGAATACTCTCAAAATCATCCCATAGTTTAAGATGTTTTTTTAGACGTTGTTCTAAGTTGAGAGCCGCGAAATTGGTGTTTTGATCGATTGACGCTAAAATATTTTCTAAAGAAGTTAAATGGCGTTTTATCAGGCCGCGAGGCCTTCTTAATGAGATCGTTTTGCCTGCACTGGACGGTGTTGCAGTATTTGTGTGGTTCGTCATTTTACCACGTCTCGTATTATTTTCAGAGAATGCACAACCCCGAAAGCGTACGCGATAAAGGTTTCACAAAATGAAACGGATTAAAACGGGTAATTCACTTGACTTACTTAAGTCCGATTGAATTAGAGGTGGTGGACGTTGAATCCTGACGACGATGATTCCCGTTGATTCTTGGATGGCTGGCTGCGCAGTATCCCGTGATGTTTTGGAAAGTTTATTTCCAACAAAATGTTCTGCTTAGAACGTGAAAGTCCATGACGGTGAGAGAAGAGTGCCGTGCGTGAAAGCTACCTCCCTCCTGATGCTGGGTTGTCTTCGTAGCTCTGACAGCTTGTCGATGAAAGCACAGTTTCACAATGTTCGGATTGTTTAAAAACAATCCGGCTCAAAGCATCAAATATGTTCAAACGTAGGGAGAATGAATATACGTACTTTGCCACTATCGAATTCTATTAATAAAAGGTACTGTTTTATTGAAGGAAGAAAACTGTATTTGACATACAAAGGCTTGAATTTTGTGTCACGGAGTCTAAGGTACAAAAATGTCTAAATTACGTAGTCGAGTAGAACTCAATCGTAGTTCGCTACTCGTTGCTGTCGACCGAGGTACTGCATTTTAAAATGTCCTAGAAAAAGTTCAAAAGTTTCAGTTTTTCAGAGTTTAAAGGTGGGGGCTAAAGCCCAGAAATCGTAGGCGTGTACACAGTACAACTTTCAACTGACCTCCGAATAGGTCCATACAGTGGGATGTTTTCTCGTGTCACAGATTGGTAAAGGACGGTCGGCTTGACAGCATGAGGTTTTAAATTGAGGTACTACCTTTTACCTATCAAAGAGATTAGGACATGGCCCTTGAATATTCTCGTCGACGAACAGGAACTGGACTTGGAAAAAGGTACATTTAAAAATCGTTATTGGCCGGTCGGAGTTTAAGTAATAAAAGAATTTCTCAAAACACTCGGTCGGAGCACGTTTAAGTAAAAATGCTTTCAAGTTTCTAATCTCAAGTTTCCTCGTCCATAGTTTCCTGAAGAACATTTACAGCCGATATTTTTAAGAGTGAGCCTACCTGAGAATTGAACACGGTTTAGAGAGACTACGCACATTAAACAGATTGAGATATGCCATCGATTTTACGCAGAAAATAAAAATATCTGTCTAAAATTATTTTGTATTTTGCGTATTTACAACAAAAGTTTAAAAAAAGATAAATAAATTAATTAACAATTGAAGTAAAATTTAAGTGTGCCGCTTGAGATGATGTGGTAAAGTTGTGGGAAATCATTTTACAAACACAATTTTAAAGAGAATATTTATTGAAGTCGCACTATATAGGGTACGCTGAGACAGAAGAAATGAAAAATTTTACTAAAAGTAAAAGATATATTATACCATAAAAATTATATTTTACCTGATAACCCGTTACACTCACAACCAACATATTGAATCCTAGTATCAGAAAATATGCAGTGGAATAACAATCACAGATATCGCTGATAAATCTAAATCAAAAGCAATATTCCAAAAATTAAAAAGTGAATTTTTTGTTATGGACCAATCAGTTCATAGTTACGAAAAACACAAACATTATAATTCTTTTATGCATCTTTGCGCAAAAACTAATTTCTGTATGAACCAGTTGTTGGTAACTAATTTTATCAATGTTGGTATATTTATTATCTTTTTTCAAACGGGTCTCCAATCTGAATCTGCAAATAGTGATATGCTGACATTACTTACTTCATACTATGTAATGCTGGAAAAATTTGTTCTATATTAAATTAAATTTTGATCAATCTTTCACTACTGTTTACCCTAAAATAGAAAGAATTCCACAAGCATGCTGAATGGATACCATGAGCATACTATCTACTCCTACGATAATAATTATACTAATAATAGTGGCTATATAACCATGTGTAAAAATCCAATAAAAATTATCTTCCTCGTCCAAATAATATTTCGCATTATAAACTGTTTTTTGGGACGTGATTCGTTTAGTGGTAATATCAAATCCAGAAACTGCGGAACAATTGGAATGTCAAGATAAATGAACATACAGAAGAAGAGGTAGGCTAATAGAAATAAAAAAAAATTTACATGTAAAGAACTTCATACCATAAGGGGTGATAATTGAAGGGGAGACTAGACTACAATAGTAGGAGAGACAACCATACAGTAGATAATTATTAATTATAAGCTGTAGGATTATTATCTACTTTAGGTAGGTCTCCCCCATAGTATGCACCAAGGGGGGATAGTGACAAAACATAAATAAAATAAAGAATTGTATTTTTATTTAAGACAGCCTTACACCTTATGACCATAGATACAGTCTACCCTCTCAATAGTGCCGCCATTGAGAGAAAAGCGCAGACGTGAGGGTAGAACTATTAAGAGCAACATTATTAAAAAGATGGACTGTATTCCATTTTCTTAAATTTGAAATAACTTTATTTCGATAAATTGAGAAACAATTGGCTTCAAACTTCAACTAATCAAGATAAATACATTTTTTGAGCTATCTTAGTATCTTATCTACCGTATATCTTTTTAGAATTATTAAGACATCAATGAATAGTAGAAGCCACCAATTCTCTAGAACCCCTAGATTTCACGAATTTTTCTCTCCACCCCTACTTCCCTTCTTCACACATGAACCTTCGCGCCCACTTGCTTGCCCCTCACCTCACTTCACAACACATTTCTTGTCACTTTCTCTACACCCCTCATTTCCCAGCACCAAGCCTAGTTCCGATCCACTCACTTCCCTGAGTTCCCTGAGTTGTGAGCAGTGAGTTATGAATTGGGCGGTATCAATTATGGGCTATGAATTCTAAGCTGTGCAATGTGCGTTGGTAGTTGTGAGTTGTCAGTTTTTGCTTGTGACATATGAACTGTAAGTTGAGGGATATAAGTTTTGAGCTGTTTTTTGCAAGCTTTTTGTTGTGAGCTATGAGGTATGACCTATGAGTTATGAGTTGTTGGCTGTGAACTGTAATTAATGGGTTGTAAACTGTCAGCTGTAAGTTATAAACTGTGAGTTGTGAGCCGTGAGTTGTAAGTTGTGAGCTGCAAATTATGAAGTGCAAGTTGTGTATTGAGGGCTATAAGCTGTGAGCTGTAACGTATAAGCTGAAAATTGTCAGCTGTGAACAATTATTTGTGGACTTTAAACTGTGATTTGTGTGTAGTTAGTTGTAATTTGTATATTGTAGATTGGGAAACTTAAGTTGTGAGATATCAGTTTTAGCTTGTAAATTGTAAATTGTGAGCGATGAGCTGCAGGTTGCGTTCTGCAAACTTTGATTTGTTATCTGTGCCCTGTAAGTTGTAAGCTGTGTGTTATGAGTTGTAATCTGTGAGTGGAGTGATGTGGGCTGTTAATTATGAGGTGTCAGTTGTGGGCTTTTAGTTGGAGACTATATGCTGTGAATTGTGATCTGTGAGTTGTTTGGTGTAAGCTGAATTTAATGAGGTGCGAGCTTTGAGCTGCGGGCTCTGAACTGTGAGTCATAAGTTGTGGACTGTAAATTATGCGCGTGAGTTATGAGCTATCAACACTGAGTTTTGAGTTGTAAACTGTGATTTGTGGATGTGAGTGGTGAGATGCGGTTTGTGAGATCTAAGTTGTTAGCTGTGATTTGTGCATTATAAATTGTAAGCTATGTGGTGTCAGCTGTGGACTTTCATTTGGAATTTGAGAGTAGTGAGCTAGAAACTGTAAGTTATGAGCTTTTGACTGTGAGTTCTGAGTTGTGAGCTGTGGAGTGCAATTTGTAGGATGTCATGTATGAGCTAGCAGTTGTGAGCTGTGAGCTGTGAACTGAAGTTATGAGTTGTGAGCTGTGAACTGAAGTTATGAGTTGTGATCCGTGACTTACGAACTGTAGATCCTGAGTTGTACTCTGTTGGCTTTGAGCTATGAGCTGTAAGTTATAAGTTAGTAAGTTATAAGCTGTAAGTTAACTTTGAGTTGTGAGTTCTTAATTGTGATTTATAAGCTGCGAGTAGTAAGATGTGATTTTTTATTTGCGAATTTTATATGAGTTGTAAGTTGTGAGTTTTGAGTTGTGAGTTGTGAAAAAACGTCCCCGGTTTAGTTAATAAAATGTTATTCAGAAAAATTTTGTTTGCTAATTTATTTAATTATTTTTTCATAATAAATGCCTTGAAACAAAACAAAAAAATAATTCCACTTCTTAAATGGCTTCATCAATATTGAGAAAAATACAAAAGTCGGGAGTTTTAACGAATTTAAAATTTTGAAAGATATTTATTTTTTCTACTTATTTTTCAAAAATATCCGTTTTTTAATGAAAATATACATGAGTCGTAAAAATTTCCTTCCCCCTTGGTGCATAGATTTTTTTTTATTATAAATGCATACACTTAGACCTTCTTTGTAACATAGGCATAATTTCTGCTCATATGGAGGGACATGGGAAACTTTATTCTTACTTTTAAGTGAATTTCGGCGATTGTCAAACTTTTAAAAATGTTTAAACATTTTTAAAATTTCCGGAAGTTCAGAGTAATTTATGATAAATTATAGTAAATACTAGCTTGACGATCACTTTTTGTGAACCCAAAATGGAAGCTCATAGACGCATACTTTTTATTATTTATCTCTAACGTCACAATTTTTCTCCCTAGGGAGAAAAAGTACATTAATTCTTCCTCTGACGTCACCATTTTTTAAAAGCACTAATCTAGTCCCGCTTTACAGACAATTATAAGGGCTCAAATTATACATGTGTTATAAAAAATATATTTCTTCTATCATTTTGCGATAAAATATTTATAAAATATTTTATATGACACAATATTTTTTCTAACAAAATCTAATGCAATATAGAGTCCCCTCGACAAAAAATTTACTTCATTAAATTTCTTACATGAAAAAGCAATAGTTATTATTTGTCCTTTCCTCGCATATGCATGTAGAATTTCAACTTCAGGTGTTGGTAACCAAGTAGTCCAATCTTCTTGTATTTGCAAGGATATTTTCACTAGCTAAAAAAATATTGATATCAATATAGATTATTTTCACTTCCCGAAAACCCCAGAAAGCTAACAGTTCCGCAAGTTTTGTTTCAAAAATTTTCGATAATTTTTAGTTAATTAGCGAAAACTTTTGAGTGGAATACTCGGGTCGGTACGAATTTTCAGATTTAAAAAAAAAATAAATTCGCCATGAACTTACTATGATTCCTATATAATTTAAAATTAAATTATTTGTAATATACGATTAAATCTGCGAAATTAATTTTGAATTATTCAGAATTCACTATTATTTTTTTGGAATTTTCTGCAATTTCTCCGCAAATCTTTGGAATTTACATCCGAAAAAAATTATTTAACACAAATTGTGGACTCAAAAAAGATCTAGAAGTTTGTCGTTAATAATTTTTTGATAGGATGCGCAGTTATTGTTTTATCCGTAATAAACAAAATTGAAAATAATTTAATTAAATTTTTGGACAAAGGACACAAGCTAGAAAAAAATTAATACACGAAAGTTGCTCTTCCAAAAAAAGTGAAAACTCATCCAATTGTTCCAGAAATAATTTTTTGACAGTACGCGTAATATTTTCGTTTTAATACCAATGCATATTATAAATTATAATAATGTTTATTTATTAAAATAATAACTTTTTTTCAGCGCAGTTGAGAATAAAATTTAATGCAAAATAAGAAATAAAAATTGAAGTAATCATTATTAATAAAATTTGTATTTTATTTTGCAATATCTGAATAAAGTCTCTAATAAAGGAAAGTTTGCATTTTGGATAAAATCGAGTGCGAAGCACGAGATACGTGATGAAAATGTGTTTGTTAAAGCCGAAAGAGCTTTAACAAAAGAGAATTCACAAGCACCAAATTACAGTTGTCGATGCCTTGACCTTTAATCTTAAAAAGCCTGCGAACAAAAGTAGGAGAAATAGAATGAACGAGCGCGACTCGCGTGATAAATATATTATCGAACGTAAATTGAACAACTTTTATCAAAACTTTGACTACATTCTCATTTTTTTAATGGAAAATTTGTCATTTAGCTTAAATTTCCCAAGAATTATAATCTAACTTGAAAAAAAGCAAAAAATTGATATTGTTTTATCTGAATTCCATGACATTTGTTTTTTAAATCTTACTTTATCCATGTTGTAGATGTTGCTTGTTCTAAGAACTACGCTCGTAGTTAGTACAACCATTGATGTAAAAGATTCAATTGTAGTATCGATGTCTCCCCATGATTTTATCATCTCCATCATCTAATATTATCAGTATTGAATTATAAACTGATTTATTATACAAATAATAATTATTAACAATTTTGATTTTAAAATATCTAAATGGTAATCTATAATTTGTCTTATTGTATGACAGATTTTATATAAAATAATTTGCTACCTGTGTCAAAAGTAAGCTCAAAATTGCTAGATAAGAAATACTTGATAAGAAGATTTTCTGAAATTTTGTTTGATATGGCCACTGTCCAATGGAGGATAAAAGGTATTTATTAATCCTATATTATGGATTACGTGTAACTTCCATCTCAAAAGTGAATGCACTATTGATAGTGCGTCACCTTTTTCCGATTTTTTGTAATTACTTATTCAATTGAAACATACACCTTCCGTGAGATAATTGTCAGCAAAATCTATTTCCGAGGAAACATTTAAGAGTTATTACCATAAATATTTAACAGTTATATGGAAGCTTTCCTTTTGACTCTCGCGACCAAGAAAATCAATTCTGGCTGTCGTAGGATACAATGTTAGTCCTTTCTGAACTATTACAGTCTTGACACTGACAATTTAACTGATAACGATTCCTCTGGAGGAAAAATAGTTACGATTTGGAGTACAAGGTAGTTGTCACTTTCTACAAATTAAAAAATGGAAATTACACGGAGAAAAATGGATGTTCAAATGTAACATCTACGTGTTCAGGATTAACATATTGTATGTTTAACTATAGGACAGCAATCTAGATTTTCAAAGTTAACATCTGTAGATAATAAAAAGTGAGATGTTACGTAC
>JAAAKG020135124.1:0-13628 GCA_010014905.2 Druon quercuslanigerum
AATCACACCCACACTCACCCACACACACACTCGCTCGCGAGCGCGCGCGCGCACACACACACACACACACAAATATATATAAATTTCAACCTGGGATGGAAAATTCACAAACATTTTTTCATATGTAATTAAAAATATATTAAAATTTCTTTTTTTCTTCACTCACTGTATTATTGCACAAATCTGGTAACTAAGCATTAAAAATATCACTAAATTAAGAGATTAAAAAATTTGGTTTGCATGCCTGCTTATTCAGTAAGCATGAAGTTGTGTACTACATAATACGGGTTCAGTCATTCAAGAAGGCTTCAGACATACGAAGTTGTCTTATGAAACAGCGATGACATCACTTTTTCCTTACAATCCGACCCCAGCTCATTCACAATTCCCCATTGTACGGTATTCTCCACATTGCACGGAAAAGTATTTAATTACAGATGTGTAGACAATAATAAAGATTATCCTAAAGGACTCACATTTCCAAAAAACATGTTTCACAAATTTCCAGGGTAAACTGTAAAGACATCAGTAGAGAGCCACTTAAGGTTAGGATCACATTCAAAGCTGTACAGAATGTGACTGTCAAGTTGAACTAATGTGAAATGAAAATACCACGGTGTAAAACTGTTAACTGTAATTAAAAAATTTTACACGGCGAAGGAAAATCGTTGTTATTTTTGCAATTTTCAATATTTTTTTAAGCCGTAACAAGTTTTTTGTTCATTTACTAGAGAAAAATAAGAAATTTTAGTTTCATGACATTTACATCAATAATAAACGTTATATGATAAGTGAAAGCTATTCATATGATATCTGCCAGGGTTCCAGTGGTCTAATCCTGTTATCTGCAGTGTTCTACCGGAGATTTTCTATTGCTTTTACCGGGCTCGCATTTTTCTGCGTTGTTTTTCAAGCTTCGGGAAAGTTTTATATGTCAAAATGTTTGGAATCGCATTCTGAAGATAGAAGTGCTTGCAAAAATTTTATATCGTTTATTGCAAAAATTTGGTGAGTGTTAGTAATCGAGATGCGTCGCTCACCTTCGTCGACGAACACATACACTTGACCACACGCACGGATTTCCCCTAAGACGCCATAAGCAATTAACATGTTTAGTCAGCGGACCTATACTTCAGATACCAAAACACGATTTTTCAAAATCTATAAAAAAAATTAAAAGGAATTTTGCCGTTTCGCTTGCGGTATCTTAGATGTCTGTTCCAGAAGATACAAGAAAATCAATTTCGAAAAACTTTCCAAGAAAATTTATTATAAAAGCTACTTATAAATGATGCAATGTATACTGAAAAGCAAATGTAAAAAATAAATATATGTTAAAAGCTTCATTTAAGAGACAAGATTAATATTCAATTTCGAATGTAATATCTTCAAACGAAAACGAAAACCAATTACTGAAGAGTGGCCCATTACCGTTGTCATTGCATTGAGTTGTATAATGAGGCACATGTATGTAAAGGAAATGTTTGAAATTCTCATTTTCTAAAATGGAATATTATAGATGGTCCTACATATCTCTTCTTGTTTAGAGAAAAATAAAAAAACGTGTTTCCACATTTCTTCTAAATGCCTTTAAAAGTGGATGCATTGTAACGTACTGCAACGTAATAATTAGCATAAGCAGGAAGAGAACCTTGGCTACAAGAACGCTGTCTTTGAAGGAAAGTGCAACGGATTTTTGCAATACTCTTAAACTGTCAAAACTTAAGAAAAAGTCTAGCAATATTAAAAATTATAACAGAATATTAAAGATTATTGATATGAAACTTTTAAAGTATCAAAAAAATCGTTTAAACACGGTAATTTATTGAGTCTGTTCAAAAGTACAACTGACGTAACTAAAAAATTTTTACTTTCAGATTTTTTTCACAAAACTAACACCTCTCTGTTCCGTTTTGGAAAAATATTAAAATAACTAGAGAATTTTTTATAATTTTTCGAATAACATAGAACGATTTTTACATAATTAAATAACTAATGAATGAGAAAAGTTATTGATTAACTGTTAAAGATATATAATTAAACTGTATTTTCAATTGCAAAACAGAAAAGGGATTTTTATTAGAAGCGACCATTAACACAAGAATATTATAATACTGTATGTAATACTGTTTAACATGTTCACTAGACGTCAAAAATTATTTTAAAAAATTTTCTGCAATCGCTATTAAAATCGGACTAGTTTTCTTGCTGGAGATCTTAACGATGTTAATAATTAATGCGCTTTTTATTATTATGGAATAAATTCACATTTAGTTATTATTGGTTCTGAAATATTATAGAAGGCAGCAAAATAATTTAATTTAGAAAAAATATAGGGGTATCTTTTCAGTCATTGAAAAGTTCTTGATTGGATTAGAGCCAAGGACTTTTGTTTATCGAAAGTCGATTGTTTTCACCTGACACGTTGCTGGTTGTTGCACTGATTGAAGACATTTAGCTTTCACGTTTCACGGAATCGCATCTGATTTCAAAAAAAAGGACGGTTTTTTTCTACTTTCTCAATGTTCTTAAACCAAATAAAATTTCTTCTTGCCAGTTTATAGTACGTAATTATAATTTCACTCATGGATGAACAGACCCGGAGACTTTTATCCGAAAGCTGGGAAACCAGAGTTATGTTTCAATGTTTGGAATTATGTTTCGAATGATTTTCAAAATATTCAATCTCAAACCTTTAAATTGAAACATTTAAAATTTTGAAAGCTTTCAATTGAAACTGCTAACTAAAATTATGCAATCTTGAATAGGGCGATTAGACCTACAGTGGACTACCCTTCAGTTACCACGCAATTATATTTTTACTTATGAATGAAAAGACCGCGGGACTTTTATGATTTATCTGAAAGCTGAAAAACCAGAGTTATGCTTCAATGTTTGGAATTACGTTTGGAATAATTTAACATTTTAAATATTGAAGATTTCTAATTAAAAATAATTAGCAGGTTTTTTTGTCATCTTTGCTCAATTTGACAATCACATTTTGCACAGTTTCGGATACGATCTAAACTTTAAATTGTTTACTACTGATATCTTCACCCTATTCAACGTCGATTTAAACTTTTCGCTTTCATCAAAATATAAATAAATAACTATTATTATGGGCCATCGTCAAATAATTCGCGGGCGGGAGAAGAACGTCCAAAAGTGGGCTAATGACTCAAGAAATTACTTAAGTAGGATCGAAAATCAGATTGAAGCTCGCGATTCAAAATAAGAGATGCAATATCCACATCATTTCTTATTATTATCTTCACTTTATCATTTCATTTTACCTCCATAAACACAAACATTTTTTGTAAACAATTTGCTGTAGGTTGTTTATTGTCTACTTTTTGAGTATAAATAATTAGGTTATCTAGAATCGTGCAGCATTTTATGACCATGTGTACGATGTATGTATCTTGTTTATTTTTTAAATTACTTTTACGAGAAAAAAGAGAAATTCTTCTTTTATGGCTTAGAAATGGACCTCTCATCTCTTTTATCAGAATCATCGGTTTTACCAAAAACGGAAAGAAAATGTTGTTAAAGATTTTAAGGTTTTTACCTGATGAGTTATCGATTGAATTGGTATAAAAAAGTATCAGTCATTATGACCAATAAAGCTCGAACACAACAATAGTATTCAGTGAAGAAAAAGAGATCTCATGTAACGGTAAGTTTGAGGAACACTGGTCTCATTCAGAAAATTTGGACAAGCCAAATCTCCCGCTTTCAAGGGACACTTCCGAACTAATGTTTCGAGTCACTTAAAATCAAGTAATTAATAGCGTGAGAAATATTATTTTGGACACAGTTCTTCGTCTTTTATTGGTAAATGATTTAATTTCTTTTTAATTATAAATTCTAATGTAGAGGGCTTTAAATTTAAAAAAGTTTTATTACATTTGAAATTGTACAATAATGCGCAAATTGGAAACAGTGACCTATTAAATTCTGATTGACAATTCGCGGATTTCACGGATAGACATGAACGTTTTTCGTGTTTCCCTTTTTTACGATATATGTGTTTCAATTTTGTATCTTATTGTTAGTGAAAAATTACTAAAAGGTATTAGAAAGATTAAAATTTTTTTTATTGTTTTGTCAGGATCGGTATATTTTTACCAAGAGTAAGAAAGTTCAATTTTTAATGTATTTAACTTACAATTGCTTCAAATTTAGAGGCCATACATAAATTACGTAACGGATTATAGGCCTTTATAGGACTCTCTCCCCCTTGCAACGAACCGTAACAAAATACCCGCCCCCCTTTCCTACTATACGTAATTACGTTTTCCAGAAATAATAAGATATAGGACTTGAAACTAATAAAAAAAATTTTTTTATTTAGGAAAAAAAAGCTTTGCAGGGATAAAAACTTAATTTTGAAAATTCTATGACGTTTCCTTGACCAAATCTTTATTTTTCCTGGAGATTAACAATTTAATATCAGCATTTTACTTTCGTAATAGTTTTAAGATAGGATATTTTATAAACGAAACAGAAGTAAATTTAAAATTATATTATTTATTTTAAACAAAAAGACTTTTCCACAACAGATAAATGTCAAAAAATGCATTTAAAAAAATTAATTTTAATACTAAAAAGACGAATTTTCATCAAATAACGATTTGTCAGTCATGAAAGAAAAAAAAAAGTTACCCTGAATTGTTGAACCTTAAGCCAAAAGACGAATTTTCTGTTCAAAAATCGAACTTTCAACCAGCGAATATAAATTTTCAGAAAAAAATGGTTCATCAAAATAGTACAATTTTCAACCAAAGAGATATCCCTCCATTTAAAGAAAAAACATACAACAAAAAATTTTAGATATGAAACAAAGATATAAACTTTTAATTAAAAATATGAACCTTCAACAAAAAAATTATTTTTAAATAAAGCGGAAAAAACAAGACTTTCGAACAAAGTAGTTTAATCCTCAAGCAAAGAAAATTATATTTTAACCAAACAACTGCATTTTTATCAAAGCAAGATGAACTTTCTAGTAAATAAGGTGCATTTCTAAATTAAAACACAATTTTTTAAAAAAAGTTTAATCTTCACCTCAAAAAAATTTCGGTCGACTTTACAACAACAAAATATATGTTTTTAATAAGAATTAAATTTTCTACAAAACTACTTTAATTTTCTAACTGACAAGAAAGATTAAATTTCTATTGAAATAGAACAATCTTAAAATTAAAAAGACAAATTAAAAAAAAAAATTAATTTTCATCCAAAAACTTTTTAACAAAGTTGTTAAGTTTCCAATCAAATAATAAAATTTATAAAAGAAGAGATAATCTTCATAAAGGAAGCAGTTGAAAAAAAAAATATAAAAAAAAGGAAAATAGATTACTAACAAGAATACATAAATCAATGATACCGCACAACTTTAGTTTAGAAATTTTATAATTTTTCCGTGACAAACGTGTTAATTTTCCCGGCTATCAACATTCAAAGACCAGAATATTAAGCTTGTAACATTTTTAACCTAGAATCTTTTATAAGGGGAATAAATATTTTTAAATTAAAATTGAAAAATTTCAAATTTATTCTGCTTGTCAGTTATTTAAGTTTACAGAAATTCCCTGACTCTTGCAAGATTTTTTTGCTAAATCTCTGGATTTTTTCTGACCAATAGGATTCCCTTAATTTAAACAAAATTTTTGTTGGCCAGGTTCATTTTTCAAATATCAGGCTTTTTTACATATAATAAAAATTTTTTAAGGTTCAATTTTAAAAGCTAAAAATTCAATAGATTTAAATTCAAAACTCAGAACCATATTGTCATCGAAAATTTACTGTAAAAAATTTTTTAAACATTTTTCCATGTATTTTCTGCGCCATGTTTTAGTTACTAGATTTTAAAGATTTTCCAGTTTTGGATTTCCCGAAGCTGCTCAAGAATTCCCGACATCTTTCCATATTTTTGAAGGTTTACAATAGTTTTCAATACTTACTCATTATCTACAAAAAAATATTCAAATTTCAAGAAATGTCATTTGACATGGTGTATAAAATAGTGTAACCTTTAAAATTTTTAAATTCATTTTTCTGACATTAGAATAAACTTTGATGAACTAGAAGACAAAAAATAAACAATTTCAATATTGAGTTCCTTTAAATTAAAATTGTTTTTCAAAATTATATATGTTTAATGTTTCATTTCGAATGCCTCAATAGTTCATAAGAAATCGTTTGTCTTTTAGATAAAATCCCTTCAATGTTAATGACATAATATTTTAAATTATTGAATTCCAACAAATTCCAATTGAAAATTAGTCCATTTTTAGCGGTACAAATGTAAAATATCCAATCATTTTTTAATTTTTCTGTTTGGAATCTATATCTCAATTATATAGTATTGAGCGCAATTGTTTTACTTGTAACTTAAATAGACGAATCCAACTAATTTCGATTATCAAATTTTTTGGTCATTAACGGTTTAATAATCACCGCATTCGGCTGTTCTTTTAGTGTTCGCCTGCGGCACCTGTCTGCTGCTTAAAAGTTCAATGAACGTTTACTCGATTCTTAGCGTCGCAAAGAAATGAATTAAAGGTCATTCGTTCCAGGGTTAAAACACTTAACGAGAAAGTCCGTCAGAGAAAACCGCAGTCACCTTTTCTCGCGTGTTTTCTTTAAAGCTGTTACTTCGTGTGTGTGTGTGTGTGTGTGTGTGTGTGTTTGTGTATGCGCGAAAGCATCCGTTCTGTGTCCTGTAAAATGTGTCCTTAATTGATTCCTCTTTCGAAAATAAGATAAAACTTCTTGCCCATTTAACCGTGAATCAGCTAAGCATACGCGAGAACTCAAATCTCTTAAAATTTTCTGCTTCCTCAAAACACACATTTTCTAACGAAACTCTGTCATGTTGTATTGACCAAAAAATTACTAAATATAATGAAGAAAGTCGTTTTATATATGCCAAGTGTCAATATTGAAAAGAAGTACGAACTTTCCTCAAAAGTAGGACTCTAATATTTCAAATGTTACCTTCAGCCATGAATAAATGTCAGAATCAACTTTTAGTAAAAACTTGTTTTTGAAACAGAAATACAGGAACCAGATCCAACATGTCAAATTGTGTTATCAGGGTTTCCTGACCATGAAATAAGGAAAAACCATGAAATGACCGGAATTTTTTTAATTCTGAGTTCAAATAGTGAATATGTTAAAAAATTATCATTCTCAATTGGAATAGTAAAAATTTTCAAAAGGAATTGCAATTTTGATAATTGGCACAGAGATTTTCCGAACAGAATTATAATTTTTTTAGGAGAGGTAGTTTCCGTAAATAATTATAATTTGATTTAAACCAGGGAAAAAAATTTTCATTCTGATTTAGAAGAAAGGAATTTAAAAAAAACCCTCTGTTCCAAATCAGAAATATTTTTTAATTTTTATCAATATCTTGGAATCTGTTCAAGCCGCTTGAAATCCTTCCAATCTTTTGAACTATTTTTAAATTGACTAGAGAAAATTAACAATTGAACACGAAAGAGTCGGAAAATAGGTGTTGCATTCCAGCGAAACTATACATGAATCGATCGATCATTTACTTAATCTCGGTTTGCCATTACGATGCTTTAATGTCGTCTCGTCTTATTCGATTGAGATTTTTAAGAAAACGTTCGATTATAACAAAGTTCTCGTTTTTTCATCGGATTTATTCACAACCAATATTTCAAAGAAATTTAAACAAAATTGAGCTTTTTGAATAATTCGAACAAAGAATTTAGAAGTATTTAAAACATTTCAAAAGGTTTCGAAACTATAAACCAGTTTTTTAAAAATTCCGGATAAAATTATTTTTTAATATTTTATTTTTTTTATTTTATTTCAAACAATTTTTTTGTTTTAAGAACCAATTTTAAACGACTGTTTAATTTTGTTTAACATTTTGAAAGATTTCCAAAATTGTCGAAAAAAAATTTTTTGCAGGATTTAAAAAAAATTCTAAGAAAAATTCAAGTCAGTTTAGAAGATATTATTAGGACGTTTTGAAACAATTTAAAATCAAATTTATAATTTGAAAAAAATAACATTTTTTAAAAAACAAAATGTAGATTTTAGAATGTTTTGAAATAAAATTGTAAAGCTTCTGAAGGAATTTTAAATTATATTGTTTCCAAAAACTTAAGTTTAATATTTCAAAGCAAAATTTCAAACCTGTTTAGCAACTTTGAAAGGTTTTAAGAGAATGAGAATCATTTCTAAAGATTCGAGTAAAAGTTTAAAACATTATTTTTTAAAATTAATTTTTAAAGAAAATTTACAAAAATTTCAAAATACACCTAACTCTTGCTTTTAATCACCTCGTTTTCGGCCTTCCTAGAACTGCTGGCACACGCAGTTGTGTACTTCAAAATATATCTCAAATGTCAAAAAAAAAAAAAACTTGAAGATTTTAAGACCATTTTTAAAATTTTTCAATTAAAAGATATTTCGGAATTTTAAAAATTTTGAAGAAATTAAAAATATTTTCAAACTTTGAAGGATTTTCGAAAGTTATAAAATATTTTTAATTTCTTCCGAACTAGTTTTTTTAGTGTACTGTGAGCATAAGATTTATATATTTCAAGACTACTTCAATAGTGTACAGTTTCATATAACTTGTTATTGAAGGAATATTTCCTCGAGGAAACCAAAAGAAGATATCACATTGCTAGTTTTTTTATCAAACCGTTTCTCGTTTTTATGCCTTCTTTTTTTTTTTATTAAGGTAGATAGGGTGGGTCACAGTACGGAACCGAGTACCGGAAATACCGTAAGCACTCTCATTTTAAAAGTAGTGACTAACCCAATCCAAGACACGCGCGGAGACCTGAAATGAAAAAACGAGATACCTCAATAGAGAAATGAATGGAGTGTCCATTTGGGCACGTAGACTCGCGTGCTGTTGTTACCGCTTGGAAAAAACAGTGCTACCACTCCCTATAATTGTCGTCCTGTAATCTCACGAAATGGCACGAAGAGCTATTAATCAATGCACAATGATCGCCAGATTTGTATTCCTCAATAGAAAATCCGTACGCCTCTCGTCTTACAAATAGCTGAACAATGTCTCTATATAAATAATACATACTCCCCTTCTGGGAAAAGTCATCAGAATGACTTTAATGACAATCTGCGGCAGTGTCGCCGCCATACGTGTACAATATACATATTCTACTATCTTTCTCATTCGGGTTATCTGGAATAATTCGAGGATTAGACGGCCTGGGTGTGGGTGTCACGCTTATGTTAAAATATTTTCATTGTGTGCACAAATCTGTGAGTCCTTCTTACGTGATGGAATTTCAATTCATCGTTGTGTAAGTTCATCCTTATGCGCCTAAGCCACGGATACGATTTATATGCGCATCAATTATTTCGATCGATGGGGACGATAGGTGTAGACTGTTGGTGCATATCAATATCGAGGCTCAAAAGCATATAAACGTTTCCTGATCAGATTTGGCTGGCACTTTTTTTTATTTTATTTAGCTGGATTTTTTTGAAAGAGTTAGAAGCAGCTTTGGAATTAAAAATTGAATTCTATGCTAAAATGAAAAGAAAGTAGTTAATAATGTTCTTGACGTGGAGTCAAGTTAAAAATTATTGAATATTTAACTTAATTTATCAAATAAATGAACAACTATTTAACATAAATTTTGTTCTTCATTTCGTTAATCTCGCGTTCACAGAGTAGCCATTTTAACCAAAGAAAAAAATTCCCAGTCATTTCACGGTCCGGAAAAAGTTTGCACGGTCATTGAAATAAAAAAATTCAAACTCTGAATATAAAAATGATTCCATTTGAAGCAATAAAAACTTAAATGCAAATCATTTTAAGCAATTTCAAGCTAGAAATATTAAGAATTGAATATTAATATTTTTTTCATAAAAACTGAACACTTCTTAAATCAAAAGTTAAATTATTTTAATTTTAAATAGTTTAACATTTAAAACTTAAAATTATTTTGGATTTTTTTCAGAACTTCTAAACATTGATTAAAATTATTTGTATTTTTCCTCAAATCTTACCTAATTTTTTTAAAACCTGCAAAATTAAAATATTCTAGATTCATTTTTGACAATTTTGGAAATCTTTTTAAATATTTTCTTTAAATTTTCCTAAGAACTTCAAGAAAATTTGTTTGTAGAATCTGCAAAAATCTATATTTTGTTTTAAATAGGGCCGAAATTCCATATGAATAGACGGCTTTCGTCGTTATACGTAGATACTTCGCTTAAATTATATGAAATAATAATTAAACTTACTCTAACTTTTTCTAGGAAAAGTAGGTGTTTAATGTTTATATATACAGCAAACGTCAACAATTTTACTTAGAAATCAAAAGTTTTCAAAAAGAAATATTAAAATTTTAACGTTCAAAGTTGATGTTTTTGCTTGTTTCTGAATATTTGTTTTCTAATTACTGATTTTCAATGAACAGTCAAATATTGATAAATAAATATCAAGAAATCGACCTTTTTCTTAATTAAAAATGTCAATGTCTCAAATTTTAGACTGAAAATTGAACAGGATTTTTTCACACAAAATTACCGGTCATTTCCCGGTATTCCGTTCAAGCGGCCATCTTACTTTAATATTGTCTAAATTGTGACCAATGGACTTTTTGTGATACCGAATTCCCTAAAATTCTATATTGAAGTATTGAAGGGTTTTTTGGTTTGCTAATTAACCAAAAAAAAACCTCCAATACTTCAATATAGAATTTCAAGAAATTCGGTACCACAAAAAGATCAGTATTTTATTTAAAGTGAAAACTCGCAAATTCAATATGACGGATCCAATAAGGCAATTGTGAACTTACAAATGCGGCATTATTCAATTGAAGATCACTTTTAAGGAGTTTTCCACCTCCCTGATATCGATTTTAAGGTCAGAGTTGAAAAAATCGAAACTGCAGATTTAATTTCGTACACAAAATGGTAGAATAGTACGTAAACTAGACAAAAAATTCATAAACAGTCAGTGATCCGACCAACTAAGTCAACATCAGTCGGCGAGCCAACCAAATAAGGCAAGATCAGTCAGTGATCCGGCAAAATAAGGCAAGATCGGTCGTTGAGTCAACGAACTACGGGAGCGATTACATATGATGTCACGCTTTAGGGGGTAGAGAGGTGTCTTTTTTAAAGCATGACATTACGTGCGTAAGCATATTAAAAGTAAATGCTAAAGGTAGGGAGTGTCTAAAATCTCTTAAATATGTGTAACATCAAATGCGAATGCTCTTTGAGATAAGATCAGTCGGTGATCCGACCAAGCAAGGCATAATCAATCAGTAATCCGGCCAACTAAGGCAAGATCAGGTGGTGAGCTAACCAACTAAGATAAAATCAGTCAACAATTTAAAAACCTAAAACATGATCAGCCAATGTTCTGGTGAACTAAGGCAAGTACAGTCACTGATCCGTCGAACTAAGGCAAGATCGAATTTTGCCTTTTTTACTGGATCGATGGACTACCCTTCTTAGTTGTCTAGTTCGTGGACTATTCTATCATTGAAGCTCAAGCTATAGGGCCTATTATACCACACCCTTAACTAATCAATCAGTATTTGATTCCAGACATCTTGGTGAGGTCCAAGATGTCAGCCACTTTTCGCGTAATAATTTTCACAGGTTCCATGCAGAAAACCCCGAGGTTTTGTTGCCTGAGTCTATCTAATTCTGAGAACTGGTATAAGACTTTCAGGGAAGTTTCGTTATCTCTGCCGCATTTGCTACACCCTGTCGTCGGGTTAAACCCTAATATGTTCAAGTGGTTGTACCCTGTAAGCATGTAAAGCACTAGCTTTAGGTCTTTCTTGGGTAAACCCAGGATTTTTCAAGCTCTGTGCAATCTGTATGTATAGTCCAGCATAGCTTACACTTGTCGACAACTCTAGGTCAGTGAGGTAGAAAACGAGGTAGAAAACTATTCAAATTTTCGAAAAAATTGTTGATCATTTAGGGTATTGTCCATCGCTAGCTACTACTTTCTTCCATCTATCTAGCAGCGTACGGACACCACATTGGAAAAACGACTCGTGTTTTGAAGTTATCCACGAATCGACCAATTTTTTTGCATCTTCATAAGAAATGAATCGTTGTTCAAAAAGACGATGAGTCATGGTACAAAAGAGGTGGTAATCAGAAGACGCCATGTCTGGCGAATGCGGCTGGTGGGGTAGGAGTTCCCATTTCAGCGTTTCCAAGTATGTTTTGACAGGTTTTTCAATGTGCGGCCGAGCATTGTCATGCAGAAGAATAATTTTATCATGTCTCTGCTCATGTTTCGGCCATTCTTCCTTTAATTCTCGGCTCAATCGCATTAGTTTTTTTTTCGATAAAGGTCGCCCGTGATAGTTTTGTTAGATTGGAGCAGCTCATGGTACACTACACACACATGAGCTTCGATCTATGGATATTCTGGTTTTGTTGTTGATGTTGATGGTTGGCCGGGCTTAACCCACGATTTCTCACGCTGAGGGATGTCACAGAAAATTCACTTCTCATATCCAGCGACACTTTTCTTCGAATGAAAACAGAGAAGTAAAACATCCCGCAAATTCTGTTTTGTTGGTACGTAAGCCGACATATTTAATGCTACACAAACTATGCTACTTACACTTGGGTAAAACGACACTTGATGAAAACTATCCCACATGTAGAGGTTCGACATGCATATAGTAAGGACAGGCCTCGATGCGATATAGTACAAGTAACGCCATCTCTTAAAAGCCTCTTAAAATTAATGCACGCTCCCAGCACAATCTTTAAAAATTATAAGTTTTTGAAAAATGTATGTAAACAAATTAAGTTTTAATTTTTATGAAATTACATATTTACTGTCCACTGTAAATGAAAATAGTCAAAACATAAGTTGAAGCAAATCTAATTTCAAGCAAATTTGAAAAATACGCCAGAACCGCGTTTTAGTCACTCGCGTTTTAGTAATTCCTAGAACTGCTGGCCTACGCAGTTCCTCAGGGGGCACGCAGAGAGCGGCTGAGAATAAGTCTTTGGAAAGGGCGCAGTGTCCGAGTGACAATCGGGTATACTGCGCAACATTATATATTTCAATTGGAAACGGTTGAGGCAGCCTTGACTGCTAACGTTTTGATTCTCCCGATTTAGTTCCAAGGCTATTTGCAGGAAACCCCGCACACTGGAACTAAACCGAGAGCTGGGTGTAATTAAAATATTTTATCTCGCATACTTCCGAAGTTATAGGACTTTTTATTCTCTCTTAAAAGTTTACTTCGATTTGAATAAGAAATAGTGCAGGGTATGAAAAAAAAATTAAGAAAATCATCGTGAGGTCTGTGTTATCAATGAGTCTTTTTTGAGTTCATTTAATTTCATGTTACTTAATTTACTTCTCACCTGCAAAATTAAAGAGAAGCATGGAAAATTATTTTAAAAGTATGTTATGCTAACTCAAACAACAAGTTCCATTTATGATCCTTCAAAGCATACAACTTTCTGTTCTCACAATGAACTTTCATGAGATCATATGTGGTACCTGATTTATCACCCTTCTCTCTATCTCTCTCTCTCTCTCTCTCTCTCTCTCTCTCTCTCTCTCTCTCTCTCTCTCTATATATATATATATATATATATAT
>JAAAKG020135125.1:0-13628 GCA_010014905.2 Druon quercuslanigerum
AGTACAATTCGCGACTATTTGTTCTCACGCTTCGCGCTCGATAATGCATTTACCTAGCGCTAGGGGCTCGGTGTTTGTATTTGCCCCAAATGTGTACAAAGAACTTTTAATATTAAAGTTCAAAGCATCGACAACTGTCATTTGTTGGATCGTGAATTCTCTTTGGTTAAAGCTCTTTCAGACTAAGCGAACAAATTCTTATCACATACCTCGTGGTTCGCACTCGATTTTATATAAATTGCGAACTTTTCTACTTTTGCTTCAGCTCTTTTTTTTTAAATGCATATGTGTTCTTTATTTTGCATTAAATTTTATTCTCATCTACCCTCAAAATTGATAAGTTCAATCAATTGTACTAAAAACACGCATCCAAGTGTCCTTGTTATTTAAACCACTATTGTATTATTATTTATTTCGTACCTTTTTCATTTGCCAAAGAATTAATTTTTTATTTTGAAAGCTGTCTTTCACGATTTATCATAGGCTGTGTCATTTTGCAAATAATTACATTTTCTTTTTAATTTTTATTTTCAAGGTTAAAAGCAAAACGATGCGTTTTATGCAGCAATAAATGACAAGAAATTTCTAGCTCTTTTCTATGTGAACAACTTTATCCAAAGATTTTTTACATCTTCATCCTGATGAGAAGGTATTCGTTTTATGTAAAATTACAAATTGTCGGTTTTGACCGATTCTTCCTGTTTTAAGATCCCCTGAGTTAGAAAAAATAATTTTTTAGAAGGTTTACGTCTGTAGTCTGTACTCTGTAGTGGGTAGTTTGAATTCTCTAGGCACGATAAGTCCTAAAAGATTTATCAGGTTAAATTTTGTTTTTGCACACTTTTTTAAGACCTAAAATAAGGAAATAGTTCATCAAGCAGCTATTTTGGATAAAAATTTGAAAAGGTAGCGCATTTACAAAATATTAGAGACTATTTTTTTAAAGACTTAAAAATTCTGTGTATAGCCATTTATAGTTACAGCATTTTAAAAATCCAAAAAAGCAAAACTAAATGAACACTTTAAGCCAAAGAACACATGATATGAAAAAAGTCAAAAGAAGAAAAAAGTTTATTTTTGAAATCCCGACAGTTTAAAATTCGAATTTTGATCATACAAAAAATAATAAAAAATAAAAAATCTACAAATTTGTCATTTATTACTTTTTGATAGCATACATAGTCTTGTTTTTAGTCGTAAAAAAACAAAATTTAATATAAAAAAAATTAAAGTTTTGGACAAACGACACGAGATGTGAAAAAAATAAATAGAGCAAAGTTGCTCTTGCAAAAAATTTTGCAGACTTATTCAAATTTGTAATAAATAATTTTGACTAGGACAAGCAGTGTTTGTTTTAAGCGTGAAAAATAGCATTCACAGTTAAGAAATTAAATTTTTCGGAAAACGACAGAAGATACGAACTAAAATTATAAGTATTAAGTAATTCATCTTAAAAATATCTATAAATTTGTTATTAAGTATTATTAGAAATGTCTATTAGAAAATCTTTCAATCGTAAAAAATAAGATAAAAAATTTTTAAAATGAATTTTTGGAAAATCGACACAAGAGAGGGAAAAAATTAAAAGACAAAAGTTATTTAGCCAAAAAAATATGTACGCATAAGTTTTATATAAACTACAATAACATTTTATTTACCAACATTATTCGCCCAATTTACATCTACATTGAATGTAAACAAATCAAATTTATTGAAAAAACGGCAAAAGTTGCAGTGAAATGATTAATGATAATTTTTATTTTAATAGACTGCGCATTTTTTAATGACAAAAATAAGACAGTAAAGTTTTTTTGTGCTAATACTTATGCATATCATGAATGCAAATAATATACATTTTTTGAAATGATGTACATTTTTTAGAGAGGATAGAAATAAAATTTATTGCAAAATAAGAAACAAATATTAAAATGATTATTAAAAAGAAGATTTGTACTTGATTTTGGAACATCTAAATAAACAACTCTAGACACAGGTACTCAAATAAATATAATTTATATTTTTGACATTACATTATTTGCTCGATCGATCATGAGCGTCATGAAGAAAATTAAAAAAGTTGTCGTAATAACCATGTTGGATGCTTAAAAAGCAATTTTTTTACTTCTGCTAAATGTTTTTTTTTATCTTGTGTTGTTTGGCTTAACATTTTATTTTTCGTTTTTTTTAGTTTCGAAAATAATATAACTTCTCTGATGAGAATGTAACAAATTATAAATAAGGCATTCACACCTTAAGAAATGATAAATATCCATTGTATTTGACATTCAGTAAAATTTACAGGGTATTTGTAATAACAGGAAATAATTAACATCATTTTATGACAAGATGGAAAATAATGTCAGTAGTTAACCCGAGACCTCTTAATAAAGCCCAGTATGCCAACCATTGACAACATTGAATCTTCCTCAGATTCCATGAAATAGAACTCAAGAGTTTGATGCTTAAGCCTACCTAAAGACGGGCAATGACCTAATGCACGCAAACATGATTCATCATCCCTGCCGCATCTCCTGCATTCTTTCCAGAGGTTCTACCGCATTTTGTGCAAATATTACTTCAAGTGGTTATGCCCAGTGAGCATCTGAACCACCTCCCTTACGTATTTCTTTGATAAACTCCGAATAACCTTCCTCTGTCCATTCTGTACGTATAGCCCAGGATGGACTTTGCCTGTCGGCAACCCTTTGTCTGCTCTCAGTATTCTCGATGCTTTGTGCGGATCCAGCTTTGAATGACACGACCGATGCAGCAATACGCTATTCCCAGTAATCGCTCCGGTCTTATATATGAAATACAGTAGCATGTTCCCAAAGCGGAACCACCACTTTCCTTCTCTTCGCACTATCATAGATTCCTGCTCCTGACCCACCCTCTCCCCTGGAGCCATCCGTATAACAGATTTCCCCTTCGAGAAGGTGGTTACCATTTCCTTTTCACGCATGCCTGCCTGAAATGCAGACGTGGATATTCCTGATAAAGCTAAAGCATTTTTTTATTCTGTGCTGCCTCATGTCAAGAATCGGCAGTGAGCTGATGTCACTCGGGAGACTAGCGTATCTAGAGAGGACACCCCCGTGGCGCTACATCTCTAACTAGGCCTTCGATCCATCTAATTTCAAATCTTCTTCAGCGTAGCATGCTACCTATCCAGCTGATTTGGTACACCACACCTCAAAAAGTCTGGATAGATGATCTCTGGAGGAGTATTACTAAAGAGACCCTCTTTATCTAGGAAAGCACCCACAGCATACCCCTTTCGTTCCAACTGCTGCTCTCACTTTGCCACAAGAGCATGGAATACCGCTTCTACCCAGCACCCTGTCTGAAAAGCGTGCTGCTCTTTTTGCAGCGGTAAGGCCAAAAGTACCTTCTCCCTGATATATCTTGCGACCAGCCTCTACAACGTCTTTAGAATAAAAGACGTTAGGCTGACATGTCTAAAGTATTTTGAAGCAGTGTTGCCCTCTTTCTTATATAATGAAATAAATGCCAGTCCAAGGTCCTTCCATGCAGATAGCACATGCTCTAAAGCGATGCTTGCCCTAAATAACTTCGTCAGTGCAGGAATGATAAATTCCAGGCTTTTTTGTAAAAGCGCTTGATAGATGCTATCCGCTCCCGGTAATTTAAAGAGGCAAAAGGACCTTACGGCCTATTCCACCATTTTGCTGTCTACAACCTTTGAGGCGAAGTTCCAATCGGCCCTTCTCAACTCTTGGCCACAGTTTTCCACCTCTAGATCGATTTTGATTTGCTGAAAACCCAGGAAATGGACTTTCATCAGGTGGTTCAGCTTCGCTGTTTCGGAATATCTTTCGATTCCTAACAGAAGCCATTCTAGTCTTCCTGCATGTACTTTCTTATATTTGTATTGTATTTATACTGGGCCGTCTTATAGATGGCCCAATCTGAAGGCAAATTGGTTCTATTTTTCCTATTGCAAAAAGCTCTTGTCTTTTTGCGGAGTTTCTCTAGGTGCGTATTCCACCATTCTGATCCTTTCCTAGACTTAATTGTACTTGTAGGGCAATTATTTTCGTACGATGTAGTCAAAGCCCTTCATTAAAAAGAGAACGTGGCCAAAGTGTATTTCTGGGTTTTCTGATTTTTGAAACCGCTGTGAGAGACTCTCCAGTCCACCTCGATTCAGAATCTTCATGTCAGTGCCCGCTAGGTATTCGATTAAATCTGTTCCTCTGTCATTAATATTTGTGCTCTCCCACTCCGTATGTTGAAAGTTCGCATCACAATCCAACAGCACAGGAATCCTGTTCTCTTGGCAGTGCTGAATTAGAATCTCCACCTTTGTGGGAGTTGGAGGTTCAACCGCATCACCAGGGAAATAAGCCGAGGCAATCACAACCTCTAATCTTTCTCCGCTTCTGCCCCTGAGCCTCAACTTAATAACAGTGAGATCCCTTCAGCAGAGCTTATGCACCTAAATCGCATACATACCCTTGACAGTTATGCATGCCCTTACCCCTTTTTTAAGCGCCCTCTTATAAATAGTGTTACATCCTGACAAGCCGCTAATATATTCCCTGTATAAGCAGTGTTCTTGTATTAGGGCGAGCCTTGGCTACATCACTGTAATGCGTCTAGCTAGAACCGCCCAAGCGCCTTTGCTGTGTTGCAAATTCATCTGCATCATGGAGATTCCCACGAAAAGCTAGAGAAATAGAAATTACCCCTGCAGAGCCCCGCATGGAGGGAGCAGGTCTAAATGCTATGGGATTCGACCTGGTGTCCCAAAGTCCCCGTTAAGACACCTCATGTATGACCCCCTTCTGTCCGCCTCTGCTGATGGGAGCAGGCACCCTGGTGACATGCAGCCCTTGGCACTGCAATCGCTTCGGGAGGATGAGAACTCGCGTCCTCGATATTCCATGGGGTTTTGTCGGTACCCCCTTGAAGGACCGCTTCTTAATTTAGATCCCACCGGGCAGAGTCCGGCAGATTCCGTAAGCCCTACCACAAACTAAAAGGTCTTGCGATCCCTAATGAGAGTACTACCTAGTGAAAGTTACATGTAATTTGGAAATAATTGCACAATCTGAAAAATTGTGAATCATAAGTATTAAAATTCAACTAATTCAGTAACAGTATTAGTTGAACACATACAAAGACTTTTTTGAATGCATCGATAGAAAATAATTTTTCTGAATAAAATGAATCTGGATGCTATGGTACGTTGATTTAAAACGCTTCAAACTTCTAATATTTGAAGTGAAAATAGTTAACTAACAAAATAGTTTAATTTTAAACCCAAGACATAAATTTTTAACTAAAATTCTGAACTTAAAAAACAATGTTTCAGTAAAGAAAATAAAAAATTTCACACAAACTGTTGAATTTTCAAGTCTGAAAGATAAATTTAAACGTGAAAATACGAATATTTCATGAAAATATAAATAGATAAATTCTCAATAAAATTTGTATTTGTACGAAAATTAATACTGTTTAATCAGCTTATTAAAAGAATCCAATAACCATCATTTTAGTTAATAATGAATACTTTGTATTTAAAATTTAAATATTTTGATTATATATTCCTAATTTCAGTTGAAAATGAATTAACTGATTCTTGCTTTATATTCGTTTGTTCGAAATCAATTACATTAGAAATGCGTAAGAAATATCTCATTACTCACATTAGAACTTAACTGACCATCAGTTATATTTTACTAAGTTAAATTTACAGGGAAGGTAAATTGTGGATTATGCTAAACAAATTGCCACACGCAGAAACATTAAAATTGTTGTTAAAACTATAAATATTATTATAAAATAAATATATTATTGTACTCGCCAAAATCATTAATGATAAAGGATGAAAATGGGATCGGATGAGAAAATTAATATTCTTATAAATTTAAGATATTAGGGTCCTAATTTTTTCGATGTTCTTTTAATTTAATTAATGTTACAAAGATTCCTATCAGATAATTAGAAGGCATCGTTAGCATATAATAAAATTGAGAATATAATTTTATGCCCATTCATTATAATTGACTCATAAATTTGTTTAACACTTAACTTACTTGTGAAGTATATTGCTGTTTTAAATCATTTTATTTTATAAATTCAAAGAAATGTTGTATCTAAAATAAATTATAAATTGTTCATTCTAACACATACATGATGCATGTTACTAGGGAAAAAATAAAATGTATTTTAGTATAACTTTTTTTATAACTGAAAATTTTTATGCGACATGTTTATCGTATATGTTGTTGTTTACGTAAATCTGAGTCAGTTCTTTAGTGATAAGAAGAAAACTACGTCGTCGATAAAACTTTTTAGACCATTAAAAACGTTACAGTCTCTCTTTTTTTAAAAAACAAATTAAACAAAAAATTTTCAAAACATATTTTTATTCGTTTTTAAAAAAACTGTTCTCTTTTTTTGAGAATAATGTTCTTAAAGTATTGCATAATTTACTCTAAAAAAAATATTTTTTTCTTTGATGTAAATTATCTAACGTGTTCTACAAGAACACGTCTAATTGTACATGAATTCTTAATATAGACAAAAAATATATTTTATATGTTTCATAAAATAATTAAAAGTGTACGTCGATTTTAATATTTTCATAGGAGACGGTATTAGATTTGATTTAAATTTAGCCTCCCAGTTTTGGTAATTAAATTGAATTTTAAGTTCGTAAGCCAGCCATTTTGCACAAAAATTAAAAAAATGAGCCCATTTTAAAAATATCAAGACCACTTCTTTCAATATTTAAAAAATCTTTCTACGCATATTCGTAGTATTAAACAAGAAATACATTTTTTCCTGATTACCTTTTTGATGAGAAAATTACCAGTTATAGCACGTGCAATATCAAAAAAAAGAAAATGAAAATGTTAGGCCAAATATCGCACGATATGAAAAAAATAAAAAAAACATTGCTTATTACTTATTGTAAAAAAGAAATAGATAATAAAAAATTCTCTTTTTCTGTCAATGTATTCTAGGACACTTTTTTCTGGGACAAGTAGTTTTTATTTTATTTAAAAAAACATTAAAAATCAAAAAACTAAATTTAAAAGAAAGAAGAAAATGTATTTAAAAATGTGTATATCAAAGTTTCTTTTACAAAAAAGACAAACCAATTTGCGGTCAATAATTTAATGATATGAGATGGATTTTTTTTTAATTAAACCGTTACTTGTTCTAACCGTACAAATAGTATTAAAAATAAATAAATTAAAATTATGGAAAACCGACACAGTTGCTATAAAATTTTTAATACAAAAATGTTTTTTTTATAGGATGCGCACTTTGTTTTAATTACTAAAATAAGATAATGAAAATAGGTATGTTTTAATACTGATGAATATTATCAATTGTGATAATGTAAGTGTATTAAAATGATACATTTTTCAGGGTAGTTAAGAATAAAAATTAGTTCACGAAATTCATGGAATTTTTGGAATTTGCCAAAATCCTGATATTCACGGAATTTACAGAATCCAAAGACTTGTAAAAAAATTTATGGAATTAAAGGACTTTGTGGGAGTCAATAAATTTTATACATTCCAAGAATCCCGTGATTTCCATGAATTCCGTGTCGTCCTTGAATTTCGGGCGTTATATGCATTCCGTGAATTCCATAATTTCCTTAAATTCCGTAAATTCCGTGAAATTCACGAATTCCTTCAATTCCACGATTGCCTCGAATTATTTGAATTCCGTAAATTCTATGAAATTCACGAATTCCTTAATTTCCATGATTTTCCTGAATTTCTTAAATGCCGTTAATTCTATGAAATTCACGAATTCCTTAAACTCACGAATTCTCTAAATTCAATAAATTTCTTGATTTTTTTGATTTTCGTAAATTCTATGAAATTCACAGATTCCTTAAATTCACAAATTACTTAAATTCAATGGATTTCTTCAATACTATTAATTTTTTAAATTCCGTAAATTCTAAGAAATTTGCGTATTCCTTAAAGTCCATGAATTCTCTAAATTCCGTAAAATCTATGAAATTTACGAATTCCAATACATGTGAGGTACTATACTAATGCCAGCATTTGGAAACTACAAAATTTTGTACGGCAGCGTTAACTTGCACTTCGGAAATAATCTTTTAATAAATATTAAACTGTAGATGAGTAGAAATTGAACAAAAAGTCTATACATTCCTTTTTATAATTTAAACAATTCAAAGAGAAAATACAAATTTTCAAAAGAATTTTATACTGGAGCAGAGTCGCCTGCCAAGCTTATTTTAAAATAAATTAATATTCGCCGATAAATGCCCACTGGAACTTCCGCGACTTCTTCTGGGGTTAGTACGGCAATCATGCCGCTTTCCATGCTTACTTTTATCCGCCTGAATGTGTTCTTATTAGAAATATAGACTCCTGTAAGAACTTCAGTTTTCTCCAATATTGCATAAACTTCACCATTCGATGTCGATAAAACAATGTGTTCGATGTTCGTCATAGGCTGAAATGTACTTCCTCCTGTTCTTAATCTAAGTTCTTTATAATCAGGAAAAGTGTACCTTCAAAGTTCGTATATATGACGTGGATTGTTGTAAGGAGTAAGCCGAATAAATTCAAGATGTTCAAGTCCATATCCACCAGGAAGCCAGGTAGGTGGGACTGTGAACCTGGGAGGAGGACGCCTCGAAGAAGAAGACGTACCTTGAAAAGTAGGTCTGGCAGGAGGAGACCTGGCAGGAGGAGACCGAGCAGAAGGATGCCTATTAAAAGGAGACCTGGACCTTGACTTAGACCTGGATCGCACAGGTGGAGGACCCCTCTCCAAAGAATTTTGTCTCCCTAGAGAAGATGTTTCGGTACGAGGGACACCAGGAATAGGGGCACCATTAGGCAAACATTCGAAAGCGTATCGTTACTCTGAAAAAAGAAACAGAGGACTGCATTCTTTTGCGTGTTTGTTAACGAAAAATCATTACGTTTTAAAAAATATTTCAGCTACGTAAATCTAAAGCAACGTTTGCAAAATATTTATTTTGTTAAATTTAGCTTTCTCTGCTAAACATTTAGTTGAGATTTAGTTTAAGAATTCGTATTTTTCATTTAAGTTAAACTATTTTTTATTTGAAATCAAAATCTTTTTCTTGTAAAATTCAACTGCGGTAAAACCCTTTAATAGCCCTTCTGAGAATTATAGCGCCTGCGCAGGTAACATGAGTTGTGGAGTAGTTTACGAATATATGTAGTAGTTTCAAAAACTCTTTTGAGATTTCGCAGCCAGTGAAAGGATTTTTAAAAATCTTAATGGATTTAAAATAATTTAAGCAACTTTATAAGACTTTATTGGATTCAAATAACTTTATGCCATTTGAAAAAGTTTTTAATTGGTTTTAAAATATGCAACTGACCATTGCGAAACCTTTAAAGATTTGCAGTCATTTCGAAAGATTTAAAGAGATTTCAAGTTAAAATATCGTGGATATATAATCTAAAAAGATTTTGCAGACAACAGAGAAAATGAGTCGAACCTGGCACCATACGCCAACAAAAATGTTCTCGTAGCCTATCACGAATATAATTAATGCGCCGTAAAGTAAGGTTAAGTGTTTTTTGTTAAGTGTATATTCTGAACCAAGAACATATGCCTTCAAAACGTTTTTAATAATATAGAGATAAAAGAAAATATTATATTTACCAATAGAGTTAATAATAGCGGTCAATGAAACGACCAAAGGAGAAAGGATCCTCATTTTTTCGGATAAGGGTCAACTGATTACTGTATTAATTAGGAATTCGGTTAAAAACTTAAGAATTATGACCTAACTACGATAGCTATGATACTGCGACTTATCTGATCTAATAAAGCTGACCTTGTGAGATATTTGTATTTCATTAATTTCACAAATACCTATAAACTTTCAACAAGAAAAAAAGTTTTTTTTTACATAGATTGTACACAAATCTATAATATTACCGTAGATGGGTCATACAACAACAAAACTTTTTTCACAATATTTCTTTGTAAAGAAACTATGCCCCTGAGAAAATACGAGTGGTAAACAGGAATTTTCCACAACGAATATGTTTTGGAACCCCAAATTTGTACTATTTAGTAAAAAGTATAATATAAAGAAATGATAAATTACGCAATTCACACCTTAAGAAATAGTAATAAAGTAACAAAAAATTGTGTTAACAATTTTTATTTTTTATTGTTCTTACTTATTAACTAAAATTATTTTTTTTAAGTGCATTTGGAAATTAACAATTTTAAGTTACAAATTGTGTGCATCGCGTTTTTTTGGAAAAAAAGTGAAAACGTTTTTCTTTCAATTTGCGCGCAACTGACGATAGAAATTTTTTCTTGGTAGTCCGATTCTAAATAAATATATTTTGGGTAGCCTAAAACAAAAATTTAGTCTTTTGTAGGATAACAAGCATTTTCCTAGATCATTAAAATTAAAAATGAAATTTAGACAAATTTATTTCAGAAGATTTTAAATGATTTTTAGAGACACCAAAATATTTTAAAATATTTTAAGGGGTTTTAAAAGATTTAAAGGGATTTATAATGATTTTTAGAGACACCAAAATATTTTAAAATATTTTAAGGGGTTTTAAAAGATTTAAAGGGATTTATAAATATTTGAAGAAGTTTATATTAGAATATGAACAATTATATTTTATTTGTTATATTTATAAACATTTTATTGCTGCCGTTTTATGGAAAAAGACAGAATCTGCAATAAAATTTAACTAATAAGTCAGCAGTAAGGATTTGAAATAATGAATAAGTAACTTTTTTAATTTCTTTCATTCTCAGTCTTCGTACCTGTCATTTGTTGATTGTAAACTCCCTTTCTTTAAAGCTCAATAGGCTTTAACGAACACATTTTTATTAGGTATCTCAGCCTTCATACTAGATTTTGTTACAAAAAGCATTAAAAGTAAACAAGTTAAAATTTTTACAAACTGAACAAGTTACGAAAAAAATAAATAACCGAAATTTGTTCATGCGTAAAAGAGCAAAAAATTTTATATTGATGATGTTTTGATAGAATGAATAGTTTTTGAATGAATCGTAAAAAATGACATTCAAAATAGATAAATTAAATATTAAAAAAAAAAAACTACGCCAGGAAAGAAAAAAGGAGAATGTCCAAAAATTATACATAAAAAAGAATCTACAAATTGGTAGTCATTTACTTTTTAATCTACAGCAACATTTTATTGAACGAAATTTTTCATTTAAATTACATATAAAAAATTTCTTATGCCTCTTGACGCATTAAAGTGTATTTTATGTTTCCAATTGTCAAAAATCTTTAAAGATAACATTAAATAAAGAAAAGTTTAGTCAAACGGCGTCACCCTGTCACTTTCTCAACTTTATTCGAAAAATAAGATTGGCATATTGTAAAATTTTAAACGCGTATCAGTTGTATATTTTTCTTTATTTCATAAAAAATCGCAATTATTTACTTTGAATTAGGATCCACCCAATTCTGTATGAACTTTAGTACCTAACGGAAATAATTTTAATCGTACAGCTTTTTCCACAATGCAAAAGATACTTTGAAATCTCTCTAGATAGGAACAGTTAGTTCTTTACTAATTTCTAGTATAATTTTTTTTAATTCGATATGTGAAAAGTGACTAACTGGACAGTAGTAGAAAATTACCTCAGTTTAGTTTTTAACATTGAATAAAAATAAAAATTCTTTAATTCTCAAAATATTGAACTAAAAATTATAAAACTCTTAAGATTTATATTTTAAGGTGACTTATTTTCGAAGTTTCCTTTGAAATATCAGGTCGCGTTCCTTATTTCAGTTGAGTATTAATTAACTGATTCTTGCATTATATTCGTTTGTGCAAAATCAATTACATAAAAATGCTTAAAAAAGCTATCATGACTGACATTAGAACTCTACTGACAATCAGTTATATTTGACAAACTTAAATTTAGAGGAAAGGTATTAATGATAAGCGTTAATAATGGGGTCAGAAAAGAGAATTAATATTCCTATAAATTTAAGTTATTGGCATCCTAATTTTTTCCATCTTCTTTATATTTAATCAATATTACAAAAAATTCCTATAAAGTAATTAGAAGGCACCAGAGTGTTTATTTGTTACTCTGTTTAAGAAATAATGTGTTTCTCATAATTTATTTGAAGGAAAATTCTGCCATAGTTAGCATGTAAAAAAAATTGTGAATATAATTTTGAGTTAATTTATTATAATTGACTCGTAAATTTGTTTAAAACTTATCTAACTTGTAAAGTATATTGCTCTAATAAATCGTGTTATTTTATAAATTGAAAGAAATGTTATGAATATTATGAATATTATTAATTTTGATTTTTATGTAAGTTCAAGAAACTATAAAAAACATAGAATAATGGCAGTGGTCACCAATATTTTAATTATAAGAAATATAATATTAGTATAACTTTTTTTATAACTGAAAATTTTTATGTAACATGTTCATCGTATATGTTGCTGTTTACGTAAACGTTAGTAAGTTTTTTTATGATAAGAAAAAAATTACTTCGTCGATGGAACTTTTCAGGCTACAAATTGAACAAAAAATTTGCAAAAAATATTTTTATTCGTGTTTCGAAAAACTGTTAAATTGAATTTTAAGTTCGTTAGCCAGCGATTTTAGACAAAAATTAAAAATGTGAGAACATTTTGAAAATATTAAGACCACTTTTTTCAATATTGTTTTTGGATAAAAAAAACTACTAGAGTAATAGTACTTACAATATTAAAAAGAACTGAAAATGAAAATTTTAAGAAAAATAACGTATGGCATGAAATAAATGTTGCTTATTGCTTATTGAAAGAAGGTATAAAAAATAAAAAATTTCATTTTGCTATCTAATTATGCAAGATACGGCAAATGATAATCTGACTAAAATTTTGGACTTAAAACAAGATCTAAAAATGTGTTCTAGGACACTTTTTTCTGGAACTCGTGTTTTTATTTTAATCTCAAATTACATTAAAAATAAAAAAATCTAATTTTTAAACAAAAGAGAAACTGTATTCAAAAATGTGTGTATCAAAGTTGCTTTTACAATAAACGCTGCAGATTTGTTGTTTATAATTTTATGATATGAGGTGGAGTTTTTGTTTTATTACTGAAAAACAACATTATTAATTAAAACCATTTAAATTTTTGGAAACACGATGCAAGGCACGAAAAAAATTCATTGACAAAATTTTTCCCCTAAAAAAGATTTATAATTTCTTTATATATAATTTTAACAGAGAAGGCGTAAACTTTTTTACAATCGTGAAAAATATAAGATTAAAAATAAAGAAATTAAATGTTTGGAAAAACGATGCAGGATGCAATAATTTTTAGGTAACAAAATTTTTCGCCTTAGTTATATTTACAAATTTGCTTCTAACCATTTTACGCTAAGACGCGTATTTTTAGTTTAATCCGTAAAAATAGTATTGAAAACAAATAACTTAAAATTACAGAAAAACGACAAAGTTGCAATAAAACATTTATTACCAAAATGGTTTTTTTATCGGATGCGCACTTTGTTGTAATTATAAAAATAGGATAAAAATATGTATTTTTCAACACCGATAAATATATATATATATATATATATATATATATATATATATATA
>JAAAKG020135126.1:0-13628 GCA_010014905.2 Druon quercuslanigerum
AAAAAATGTTAAAAAATAATCGTATTTTCTGATTAAAATGTATTTGTTTGTCATTGTAGTAGTAAGTTTTTCTATAAACATTATGTAATTATTAAAATAATTACTTCTTGTTTATTTTTAAAATTGATATGCTAAGTTTTGTTGAATAATTACAATATTTTGATACATTTCTTTTAACGTTCAATAAATTTATATCTGTTTAAACAATCTGTATTTGCTCAAGCAGTTTTTTTCGAACTAAAAAAATTAATAATTACTTTTCTAAAAATATTTTTTAAATCGTAATTAACTTTATATCTTCTATTTTATTTTATTTTTTTTTATCTATCGTAAAATAATAATTGAGCAAATAAAACTTGTGTAAACAAAAATAGAAATTTGTGAAATATTAGAAGAAATGTATCAAAATTATGTAACTATTTAAAAAAAAGTAGCATAGGATACCATTTTGAAAAAAGTGGATACCTCTGGCTCAATTTTCAGAAATTTTTAAAATAAAAAATAATTAATTGCTTAAATAATTACATCATGTTTTTAGAAAAATGTTATACTCCGAAAAATGACAAAATATTGCATTTCAATAAAAAAATACGATTATTTTTTACATTTCTGGTGAATAAATAATTGTAATAATAATGTATATTTGTTTAACTACTTGGAAATTGTTTAAAAGGTCATGTTAAATATTCAAATAATAAATATATAATAATATAATATAATCATATAATAATATAATAAAATATAATAATAAATAATAAAACAATAATACATAAAAATGTAGTTTTTTTAAATCCATAGAAAACTTAGCACGCTTCCATGAAACCCTGGAACATGAGTTCAATTTTTGGAAAATTCAAAATTTCTCTATCTTAATTAAATGGGATTTTCAAGTGCTCGGCGGCACATGTTAATATTATAATTTCGAACAAAAGAATTACGGATTTTCTTTCTCCGGAAATGGAAACTTTGGTATCTTGCCCTCTAGAGTGAAAAAAATTTTGCAATGCATTTTTGGACCACCCTAATGAATACATTTTGAATCAAATAGTTAATTTTTAAAGAATGGCAAAAAAAAAACGGTCTTTAAGCAAAAATAGAACTTCACGCAAAAGTAAGTCTGAAAATAACGTACCTTGTTCCTTAGCAACTTCCGGTAAGTAAGTCGCAGTTCGTTTGCTGCCCTTCTCGTTGTGGAATTCAATACGAATTCCGTGAACTCCTATTTCCCAATCTAAACAGTCTGCACCATCTTCAAAATGACGAAGTATTGAAATGCTTACATGCAAGCGAGGGAGTTCATCTCTCGATATGGGATTGAACCGAGAATCTTTGAATGCGCTAAAAAAATATTAATATTACAGTAGGTAGACAACACACTCTTTAATGACACCATTAAACATTTAAAAAATAAAAGAAAAGAAAACAGGAGAAAAAGAAGGAAACCATCAAACCCCATTCCTTTTTTATCTCTCTCGTTTTTTGTCTTTTAATCTTTAGTCTTCAGATTTTTTCGCGTACATTGTTTGTAATGTTTTTTTTTTTATTTAAAAACAAAATAATAACTAAATAAAGATTTTTAAAATGAAGAAAGCAACGTGGCCCCAAATCTTCACTTTTTAAAATTCCCTGATTTTTCCCTAAGTCTTAATATTCCGATACCATATTATTATTTAAGTACTAAAATGCTAATCCTGTGAACATTTTCAAAATAGAATAAAAAAGGGAATAAAAAAATGTTTTAAGTTGAATTTTAAAATTTTTAATTTCTTATTCTCACGCTAACTTACATTAAAAAAGTAGTAAAGTGACCTATTAAAACGGTAAAAGTGATTAAAAGTGACTAATATCTCACCCAGAAAGTAATGTAAAATGACTAAATGTAGATTAATAATGCGAGTAATGTTCCTTTTAATTTAAAAGAATTCAATGGAATTAATGGAATTGAGTAGAAATGTGTGAATTTAGATTCAAGAGAATTTAAAATAATTAAAAATAATGCAGGATACATGAGTACGAATTCAGGGTGAATTCCAAATTGCAAAATAAAAATTTGGAAATTTCTTAAAATCTTTCAAACCCTATAGCTTCTTGTGAATAAATTCTTTAAAATACATTAAAATACTACAAAATCCCGTAAAATTCTGAAAATTCTATGGAAAATTGATTAAAATCTCTTGAGAGCTTTAGAAATTATTCAATAATATTTTAAATCGTTCGTCGACCCTTGAAATAATTGAAATCAATTTAAAAATCCTTGGAATTTTTTGAAATGCCCTAAAATATTTGAAATTCTTTGAAATCCCATTCAATTACAGAAATAAATTTAAAATGCCTCGAAATATTAAAATACCTTAAAATATTTAAAATCCCATTAAATTACTGAAATAAACTGAGAATGGGTCGACATCTTTTAAAATGCCCAAAAAATTTTAAAGTCACGTTAAATTAGAAAATTAAATTAAAAAGTCCTTGCAATCTGTAAAATACCCTTAAATATTTCCAATGTTTTGAAATCTCATTCAATTATAGAAATCAATTAAAAATATTTTGGAATCTTTTAAAATACCCTTGCATAAATGTTTTAAAATCCAATTCAATTACAGAAATAAATTTAAAATGCCTTGGAATCTGTTAAAATACCTTAAAATATTTCAAATCAATTCAAAATCCCATTAAATCATTAAAATAAATGGAAAACTCCTGGCAATCTTTTTAAATACTCTTAAACATTTCAAATTTTTTGAAATCCCACTCAATTACAGAAATCAATGAAAAATTTTTCGGAATCTTTTAAAATACCCTTTTATAAATGCTTTAAAAAAATCCAAATCAATCACAGAAATAAATTAAAAATGCCTCGGAATCTGTTAAAATACCTTAAAATATTGCAAATCCTACAAATTCCCATTAAATTACTGAAATAAATTGAAAATTCCTGTCAATCTTTTTAAATACCTTTAAATATTTCAAATTTGTTGAAATCCCATTAAATTACAGAAATAAATTAAAAATGCCTCGCAATCTGTCAAAATACCTTAAAATATTTCAAATACTATAAAATCCCATTAAATTACTGAAATAAATGGAAAATTCCTGGCAATCTTTTAAAATACCTTTAAATATTTCAAATTTGTTGAAATGCCATTCAATTACAGAAATCAATTTAAAATATTTAAGAATCTTTTAAAATACCCCTTTATAAATGCTTTAAAAAAATCCAATTCAAACACATAAATAAATTTAAAATGCGTCGGAATCTGTTAAAATACCTTAAAATATTTCAAATCCTATAAGATCCCATTAAATTACTGAAATAAATTGTAAATAAATCTAAATAATTAAACATGCTCTAAAATATTTTAAATCCCATTCAATTACTAAAATAAATGCTAAATTCCTGGCAATCTTTTAAAATACCTTTAAATATTTCAAATTTGTTGAAATCCCGTTCAATTACAGAAATCAACTTAAAAGGCTTCGGAATCTTTTAAAATACCCTTAAATATTTAAAATCCTTTATAATACATTTTTAAATTACTGAAATAATTTGAAAATGGGTCGAAATCTTTGAAAATACCCTTCAAATATATAAAATCCCAATAAACTAATAAAATAAATTGAAAGTTCCTTGCAATATTTTAAAATAACCTTAAATATTTTTATAGAAATCAATTTAAAATGCTTCGGAATCTTTTATACACCATTAAATATTTAAAATATTTTTAAATACTATTCAATTACAGAATTAAATTTAAAATACCTCGGAATCTGTTAAAATACCTTAAAATATTTTTTAACATTTAAAATCCCATTAAATTACTGAAATAAATTAAAAATGAATCGATATATTATAAAATGCCCTAAAAATCTTTTGGCATATTTTAAAATACTCTAAAATATTTAAAATCGTTAGTCGACCCTTGAAATGCTTGAAATCAATACCCTTCAATATTTCAAATTCTTTAATTCTTTTTCAATCTCTTGATACTTTTTAAAGCTCTTGAAAAATCTTGCAATTTTTAATACATATCCTAAAGTCTTTGAAATTACTGAAATCAATTAAAAATTCTTTAGAATCTTTTGGAATACCCAAAAATAAATTTAATATTTTGAAATCCCTTAGAAATTTTTAAACTTCTTGACAAATATTTGAAATTTGTTTAAATATCCTAAAATCTTTTAAGAATTCCTTCCAATTACTTATATGTATTCAGAATATACCTAAGCTAAGATCTTGAAAATTCTTCAAAAATCCCTTCAAATTATCGAAATCAATTAAAAATTCCTTATAATTTTTCTAAATACTCTAAAATCTTTAGAATACTTTTAAATCTTTTGAAATGCCTTAAAATATTTAAGAAACAACGAAAGCCCTGAATTCTTGTGAATAAATTCTTCGAAATCCGTTAAAATATGACGTAATCCCCTAAAAATACATGAAATATAATTTTTCCTGAAATCATGGAAAATTTATTTAAATTGACTTTAGAGTTTATATAAAATCCCTTAAAATTTTTACACATTTCCTGATAATTTTTAAATCTCTTGAAAATTACTTGGAATCTTTTAAACTATCCTAAAGTATTATAAAATCCTTTGAAATCCCACTAAACTACTAAAATAAATTGACAATGCTTTACAAATTTTTGTGATACTCTAAAATGTCTTAAATCCTTTCAAATTCCATTAAATTAAATAAATAAATGCAAAATTTCTCACAATATTTGAAAATACCCTAGAGTATTTCTAATTCTTTGAAATCTCTCGACATTTTTTAAAGCTCTTGAAAATTCCTTCGAATTAAAAAAAATAAAACCTAAAATCTTTAGAATGACGTGAAATTATTAAATTTCTTGAAAATGCCTTAGAATTTTTTAAGATACTCTAAAATCATAAAAATCCTTTGAAATCTCATAACTGAATAAATTTTTTTGTTTTAAAAAGTGACGAAAAGTGACTATCTGGCAGCCCCGATCATTCTTGAGAGTTACTTAAAGTGTTTCTTACAGAAATTCCTTGACTTTTTGAATTTTTTTTCAAAGTCCCTAATTTCTCTTACCAGAGAATAAGATCTGGAGGTTGTCTTCTTTTTCTTTCCTCCTTTAATTATTTAAATGGGGACATTTAACAGCGTGCTGGCCAAATTTGATGGTTAGATTCTTGTTTTCTTTAATTTCTAAGAATTTCGTAGTTTAATTCAAATTTGGGAAGTTAAAGACGAAGTTTTGATTTATTCCGAATGTAATTTCTTAAATTATAATGTAATAATGCATTAAAAAAAATTATTTTAATTTTTGACTATAATTAATGATACCTTTTTTATTATAATCAATTCCTTTGTTTACCTAGTTGCGGCATACTCTCGGAGTCCAGCGTGCAAATGCATAGCATTGAAGGTTCCTATGCAACCTCTAAGTCGCATATCTTTTCCGATGTTCCATGTTACGAATAGTGGACTGCAAAAATTAAAACGCTTAAATAATTTTGCACACCATGTCGCTCTAAATGTAAATAAATATTATTTCCTTTATCAGGCAATTTTACATTCGAAATTCATTAAAAATTTCCCCAGAAATCATATTGTCATCGCCGGTAATTTAAATCATCTCTTAATATTTTTAAACATTTAGAATTAAAGATTTCTCTTTTATTAATAATGTTTGAAACATTCAGAAATGTATTTTCTCATCACATAAAATTACTTATTTGGAAATTTTTATTTGCCAAATTGATGTGATAGTCATTTTAAAAACATGTGCTCAAAAAGTTAGGAACAGAATTTTTGCATTTATTATTAAAATTGCTTATTCGGAAATTTTGTTTTAAAAAATACCAGAAAAATCACAAGAACAAACTGAAAACAGATATTTGAAGCAACTTTTACGCTTTATGCAATCAATCAGATGGTCAAAAACAATGAGTGCGAGATTAATAAGATTATATAATACCGCTGCGAAGTACTATTGATATATTCACTATAGTTTTATTTACTTTGACTCATTTTATGAGTATTTTGCCTCCTCATAGATATCAAATGAATTCGCTTTCTCATAGAGGGAGGTTTTTTTTTCCAACGAAAGAAAAAAATTTAGGTAGTTTCAATATTTTCCAAGCATCAAGGTTAACAAACATTTTTCACGGTCAATGCAATTAAGAAATTGGAACTCTGAAGCTAAAAATTTTTCCATTTTTTTTTCCTTTTCCAAGTAATACAAACTGAGCTGCAAATCGCTTCAGAAAAGTTGAAGCTAGAAATAATAAATTTAAATTAGAATTTTAAAAATCTATTTTCTATCTTCACTAATAATAATTATATAATTTACATTTCGCAGGAAAATACATCGCTTCAATTCAAATAGGAAAGGAGGCTTAATTTAAATAGTAAAAGAAGTCAAAGTATGTAATAGAAAACATATTATTCGCATTAAACAGTGCCTTATTCAGGGTTGCTACAATATCCGAATTTCTTTTTCTAGGTATAAAATCAACTATACACCTGAAAAGATTATTAATATTATGCAAAAATAGGTTTCTAAATAAAATTGTAACACTTTTTAGTTGAATTTTCAATTTAAAGATATGATTAGTTTTTAACTAAAATTATGAGTCTTCAACCAAAAATATGAATTTTTAACCAAATAGTTGAATTTTCAAACCAAAAAATTAATTTTTTTACCACATAGTTGAATTTTCAACCCAAACAATTATTTTTTTTACCAAAAGGCTCATTTTCAACAAAGAAAATGAATTTTCATATAAAAAAGATCAATTTCCCACAAAAATTAAAATTATTTAATAAATTAAAATCTTAGAAAAATAAGTGTTCAACCAAAAAAAAAACGAACTTTCGGCAAAAAATATATTTCTTTCATCCACAAAAATGACTTTTGAACAAAAAAAAAAGAATTCAATTTTTAGTTAAAACGATCAATTTGCAAAAAAATTAATTTTCAGTAAATTAATTCAATTTTTAACAAAAAAAAATAATTTTCTACCAAAAAAGACACAGCTTTTATAAAATAAGATAAATTTTTAACTGAAAAAGATAAAACGATTACAAAGCTTATAAGAATAAACCAACACTAGAACAGTTCAATTTTCAATTAGAAAAGTAAAATTTAAAAAATAAAAAAAAAAGATTTTTCAACAAAATTAATTCATTTTTTGCTAAAAAAAAATAATTTTTGAAGCAAAAATATAACAGTTAAAGCTTCAGTGAAAAAAATGCATTTTCGAAAAAAAGAAACGAATTTTCAGTTAAAGAAATTAATTTTTAATGGCAGTAATGAATTTTTAACTAAAAATATGAATTTTCTATAAAACAATAAGAATTTTAACTAAATATTTTTTTCAGTCAAAGAAATCAAGTCTTAAGGAAAAATAGAATAGTTAACTTTTCTACAAAACGTAACATTTTTTAACGAAAATCACTACATTTCTATAAAAAAAATGAACACTTTTCACAGAAAATTGTATATTTAAGCGTATTTTCAACTAAAATGATCAATCTTCAATTACACAAAAAATTTTTTTTAACCAAATACATGAATTTTCAACTAAAAAGATCAATTTTCAACAAAAAATAAGATACTTATCTATCTTCAGTTATTAAAATAAAATGCCAACCAGAAAAGAAACTAATTTTCAACAAAAGTTAAATTTTCAAAAACAGGCATTAATTTTAAACCAAAAAGATAAAGCTTGAAAAAAAAAGAATATTATTTTACCAAAAGACGGATTTCCGAAAATTCAACTAAAAAGAGAATAATTAAATTTTCAATAAAATCAAAGTAAATTTTCAATAAAACAGTATAAGTTTTAACCAAGAAGATTAAATTTCTATAAAAAAAAGATACATTTTCGACAAAAAATGAAGAAAAAATCCATTTCCGCTTTAAAAAACTAATGCTAAATGGTAATAAACTAATTTTCAACAAAAAAAATTAATTTTCTCCCAAAATATCCAAATTTTTAAGAAAGGACACGGATGTTCCATCTATATTTTAATTTTTAATGAAATTTTCAACCAAAAAGTGGAATTATTCACCAAGAAGCTCAAATTTTCTGAGAATAATTCAAACTTTCAATAAAATACAGGAATTTAAAACAAAATACTTGAATTTTCAACTTTAGAAGACAAATTTTGAACCAAACATGTAACAGTGAAATTTTTTGTTAAAAAAAATTAATTTTCAACTAAACAACAGAATTTTCAACGAAATAATTAAATATTGAAGAAAAACAGGTTTGTCAAATAAAATGATAAATCGTTAATCAAATAAATAAATTGTTAACAAAATAGTTCCATTCTCAACTACGTAGTTTAATTTTCAACCAAAATTAATGAATTGTCGACGAAAAATGCGATATTTCAACAAAAAAGGATTTTAATTTCATACAAAAAATAGTTAATTTCAACCAAGAAAGATGAATTTTCAAGTAAATAGTTTCGATTTTTAAACATAATAATAAAATTAAATTCAACTTTAGTTTGTCAAAAATTCCCTAACTATTTTTCCCTGACTTTCTGAAATTACCTGATGTGTAGCAACTCTAATTTAAAAAGTGTATGTTTACTTCACTCTAGAATTTTTTAAATAAAAATATATGCAGTAATTATAATATATATTTGTTTAAACAATAAATGCTTTGAATTAGCATTTGCTCAAAGCAAATTTTTGGGCATTTAAGAACTCTAGATCCAAGTTTAGTTACTTTTATTATTTTTCGAAACTTTTAGCTCCATTGTGGAATTGAGACAAAAAAAATGTCGGTAAGGTAGGAATCGGATAAATTTAGCATACCCTAAAACTAAAAAATCATAGAAAGGGCGCTTTCTGAAAAATTAGGATTGTTTATTTGAAACTCACTTAAACTTGGTCCAACCCCACTGTTTTCTCTCTGATAAGACCTGATTATAAAAGAATGTTATATAAAACAAAGACGGCCTGACAACTGTGATTTTATGTGCAGACATACCACAAAGAAAATATTGATTCAATTCACCTTAAAAACACAGCACTGCTTCAAAAATAAATATAACCTAACCCCAACGTCAATAAATGCACCTAAGATTTGTTGCTTTAGCAATAATCAATCACAGAAAAGTGAGTAAAATCGAAAGGTTCAAACAATGCAATTGAGTTGTCAATCTCTTAATCCTAATTAAAGTTGTTTTTACCGTCATGAATTATTTCACACAAAAATAATTCCTTCTGTGTGGAAGTGTTCCAACTGAAAAATCGCTATTGGTTGTAGTTTTCGGAGGTTTTCTGCTGGGCAAAAAACAGAATAACACAAGGCTAAAACCTTTTTTGGATCCATCTCTTGCGAATAAATGAAGGACAAAGTGGGTGGGGGGAGAAAATCCAAACAAAGGAATGTTTGATATGTGATAAAAGAGTGAGAATGAAGACAAAACTCGTGTCTTGAAAAAACGGGGAAAAGACAATAATAAGAGGAAGAAAAGTGTAAAATAAAGGGGCAGGTATGGTAAATTGAGAAACGGTGAGGGATACTTACAATGCATCATTGCAGAAGTTGGGCGCTTTTGGTGGGTCAAGTTGGTGCAGCTGGCAGTAGAGCACGTCAAAGCAAAAAAATCCCATTTCCGGATGCACGATGGGAGGATTTCGTGTTTGCGTTCCATTTTGCATGACTGATACGTCGCAAGGAATAATCGAATTATTTAGCTTTTGCTTTTTGGTTCCACAACAACCAGCAGCCATGTTTTTGCAATCGCGACTCAACTCACCCACACAGAAGAGTGAAGTTGCACCAACCAACTAGCTGTGTCGTCTAGTTCCAATTGCCACCGGTTGACGCCAGCGCTAGGCGCGGGAATTTAAATTGTATGAAAGGGCTGTTCGAAAAATACGTCACACTATTTTGAACACTGTTTTGCCCCCCTTTTTTTGGAACCAAAATTTTTTCTTCAACTTTATTTAATTAGCGCCTATAATAAAACACAAATAATACATACGTTATATTTCAACAAGCTTCACTGACAATTAAAAAAAATAAAGTTAATGTATAGGCACCACATTGATATAAATATAATAAAAATAATATAAAATATAATATATATAAAATAAAATATAATATTTGATTCTGATTTGACGTCGAAATATATTATTTTTAAATAATTTTAATTTATTCTATTAATTAATTAAATTCATGAATAAATGAATTGCATTTTTACAAATTTACAAACTAGAAAGATAAATTTTCAACACAATAGTCGAATTTTTAAATAAAAAAGATTAAACTTAAACCAAAAAAGATTACCTTTTTAAAAACGAATAGTTGATTTTTGAAGCATTTTATTTTATTTTTATTTATAGCAATATATAACATATCCTAACAAAACAGTTAAATGATCAACAAAATTTTAACTTTCAAAAATAGCTTTTAATTTTTAACTAAAATCGTGAAACTTAAAAAAAATTTATTTCTTAAAAATAAGTTCACGTTTAAACCAAGTAGTTGATTTTTTTAGTAGAAAAGATAATAATAATATTTACCAATAAATATAATAGGTGATATTAAAAACAAAACAAAAAAGATTTTAAGTTTTAATAAAAAATGAAATAGTTGAATTTTTAGTTAAGAAATTAATTTTTAACCAAAAAGAATGCGAATTTTAAAAAAATTGAAATATAATCAAAAATAGTCAAATTTATCCAGAAAGATGAATTTTTAACAAATTAGTATTTATCAAAAAAAAGGCGAATTCTCTAGAGAGCAGTGTATTTTTAGCAAAATAGTTACATTTTTTAGAGAAATAATAGAATTTTCGAACCAAAAAGATGAATATTCCACCCGAAAATATAAATTTTTAAACTATAATATTTATTTTCCAATTAACAGTTAAAATATTAACTCAAATCGATTAATTTTTAACAAGAAATGTAATTGTGAAATCTATAGTTAGAAAAATTTATCTTTTACCCAAAAAGAAACACAAATTTTCAACAAGATAGTTAAATTCTCAACCAGCTTTGGTCCAAAAAATTATTTTTTGACGAAGCAGTTCAATTTTCAACCAAAAGAGTTAAATTTTCAACAAAAGAGATGAATCATAAATTAATAAAATTATTTCTTACCAAATTAGTTCAATTGTCAACCAAGCAGTTTAATTTTTAATCGAAGGAGATTCAATTTGTACCAAAAAAGACTGATTTACAACAAAATAAATGCATGTTCAACTGACATAATAAAATTTCCATTGGGGAAAAAATATATATTAAAAAAAACGAATGACCAGCAAAATAGTTCAATTTTGAACAAAAAAGATCTATAGATCTTCAGCTTATACAGTGAACGATTAACATAGAAATTAAAATTTAAACCAAAAATTTTACGTTTTATTTAAGAGTGTTATTTTTCTATCAATGAAGACGAATTCACAATAAAATACGTAAATTTTAAATCAAATAATTGATTTTTCAACTAAAAAAGATAACTTTTCTACAAATACAGAATATTTCAGTTTTTCGTTAAAAAAATAATTAAAAAAAAATTATTATTTTTAACAAAACTGTTTAATCTCGAACTAATAAAATAAATGCTTAACATATGGTATTTTTATTTATCCTACATTTGTGCAAAAGCCTTTTAAACCGAAAGGTCAAAGCATCCACAACCGTCATTTGGTGATTGTGAATTCTCTTTTGTTAAAGCTCCTTCAGCTGTAACGAACACATTCTCATATCGAATGTTTATTACATATATTTATTTCTGTACCTCATTCTGGGACTGTTTATTAATTTATATTATTACAATTCATAATATGTCTTAGTATCGGAACAAAAGTATTTCCATTGTCTTATTTCTATTATTAAACAAATGCGCATTATATTAAAATCAAAATTATTATTAAACATTTCATTGCAACTTGTGTTGTTTTTTCATTAACTTAATTTTTTTATATTCAATTTATACATAATTTAGGCAGAAAAGTTGTTAAATAAAATATTATTGTGTCTTGTGTCCTTTTTCCGAAAAGTTTATTTTTTTTATTTTTTATTGTTGATATACTGTTATAGCCAGAGTTTATCACAAACTCGTGGATATTTTTTGGTGAAACAACTTTTTTCGTTCAATTTTTTTCGTCTCTTGCCTCGTTTTTCCGAAAATTTCATTTCTATATTTTAATTCTTATTTTTACGATTGAAAGAGAATCTACTCGTTCTTTTTAAAAATTATTAATAAAAAATTTATTGATCTTTTTCAGTGAACAACTTTTGTCTGTTAATTTTAGTTCGTACCTTGCGTTGTTTATCAAAAAATTGAATTTTTTTATTTTGAATGTTATTTTTTACGATTGAAACAAAAATTACGTTTTCTATCAAAAATTATTCTTCTTTTTCATTTTGCTAATAAATAAAAGCTGTGAATCCTGTAAAAAAATATTTATTAAACCTTTTTAGCTCTTTTTAGATAAACAAGTTTTGTCTGATTATTTTTTTCGTACCTTGTGTATCGTGCATAGTTTGACAGAAAAATTGCACTTTTTATTTTTCATTAATTTTTTACGATCAAAGTTTGAATTTAAACGAAAATGATGAATTTAAAAGAAAATTAAGAAACTAGTTCATCTTTCAACCAAATCTTTGGTATTTAAATCTTAAAAGCACTAGTTTTTATTAAAAATTTTTAATATAAAATAAATTTTAAACCAAAAAAAAGTAGCTTAGTTTTTTTAAATTAGAAGTTTAAAAAGTTCATTTCCAACCGAAAAAAACGTATTTTCAACAAAATCGTTAAATTTTCAACGAACGAAAAGAATCTTTCAACAAAAAAATGAATATTTAATAAAATATTTAAACTCTCAAACAAGTAGACGAATTCTTTCGTAAAAAAGACAAATTTTTAATTAAATGGTGTATTTTAACCAAAAAGATTTATCAGTCAAGAAAGACAAAAATTTCAACTAAATTGTTGAATTTTCATGCCGAACAGACGAATTTTTTACAAAGCAATTAAATTTTTAACCCCGAATTCGGCATTTGATAGTTTTTGCCATAAAAATAGTAAACCTTTGAATACCGCTACTCCCGCCGGCTTCACGCTTGAATGCCCCCCCCCCTGCCTACCCAATCATCACTGTGACAACCTTGACGCCCAGACATTTAGTTTTTTTTTCTTTCGATACAGAATAACTTACGTTTTTATTTAGTTAAATCAATAAATTTTTCATTATTTACTTACTAATTTTCATTATTAACTTGTTTCAAAAATGCAATTTTTCATTTTTTCAATTTCAATATTCGCGGAAGTTTGACTGCCAGTCCCAATTTTTCACTCAAAAAAGAAAAAAATAACGTTCGGAGTCTACTTAATTTGAGCAATTGTTATGGTTTTCATTTTCAAGTTTTTTTTGTGCTTCTTCAAAAACGTAGAATGTGACGTAACACATACAAAATATAAACGTGAACACATTTTTTTTGAAACGCTTGAAAAAAAAACGTTGTAAAGTTCTACCATATTTGGTTAACGATTCAATTATATTGCTGGAAATTCGTTTGTCTTTTGATGAAAAATTAATTTCACGGAGAAAAATGGATGTTTAAATGTAGATTTTCAAAGGGTAAGATTGTCCCACCTAACATCCAGATATTCATGCC
>JAAAKG020135127.1:0-27346 GCA_010014905.2 Druon quercuslanigerum
GAGTTCATTACAAATGGCATAGTAGTGGTTTCATTAGAGAAACCACCAATTTGTTTCATTAGAGAAACCACCAATAAGAAGCGCTGCTCAATAGCTGTTTGGCTAATAGGCCGAGTTCTTTAAATCTTTTGAATTTAAATTTCTAAAATTTTGAACCTCTAAATTCAAAATTGTACCCGAAAATTTATTAATGCTACTGTTTCGGATTTATTCCAAATAACATAGCACTGGTTTCGTTACAGATACGACAAATTGGAAGCGCTGCCAAACAAACTGTTTCGTCCTCGGGCTTTTAAATCTTTTATATTTAAATTTCAAAAATTGTACCCAAAAATGTAATCATCCTATTTTCAAAACACATTCCAAATAACATAGCAGCGTGTTCATATCCATTAGAGAAACCACAATTCGGAAGCGCTGCCAAACAAACTGTTTGGTCCATAGACCAAATGGGCCATAGGCTTTCAAATCCTTGAAATTTAAAATTCCGACATTTTAAACCTTTAAATTTGAATTTTTTTAAAGAATTCACTAATTCTACTGTTTGGAATTCATTCTAAATGGCATAGTAGTGGTTCCATTACAGAAACCACAAATCGGAAGCACTGTCCAATAGAGTGTTTGGTTCATGGGCCGATTTCCAGAATGGAGAACCGGCTTTATTCGATTCGCGTTAATTGACGGTTCTAACGAAGAGCCGATCTAGATAGCCGCAATGCAGTGTGGATTCTCAATTTGCAAACGCACTATAGCCCGTAATATGACCGTTCGGGCGTTCGTGCAGGAATGGTTTAGATCGGAACTATAAATAGGACAAAGGGCAACAGGCTCCAATTCACTTTTCGTCTTTCGCAGTTTCAATCCGTTATTCACAATCGAGCGAATCCACATTCAGCAGATAAATTAAAATTGCCCGGATGAATAAAAAAGCGCAACCAAGTGACGCAGGACAAAATAATATCACCGCCACGAATCTTCCTACGCGCCGCATTCTTTCATCGCTATAACTTTTCTCCTGTCAGATGCGACAGACGCAAGAAAATTAAGTGAGATCCGTCGAGGCAATTCATTTTAAAACACACTTTGTTCTTCTCTCAAAATTATGTCTTTGCTTTATTTTTACTTTTTCAAAGAGAATATTTAACATTATTTTTAGGTAGGTTACCTTGTTAAAATTCTTTATTGAAAAGTGTTTAAAATTAGAATTTCATACTTCACACTCTTTCATCTGCCCTCTTGTTTTCCCTGATTCAAGAAACCGCCCCGTTTTATATTTTTATCGTTTTTTCGCGCAATTTTTTAAGTTTGGACACTTAAATACGTGAAAAATTATTCAATTTTAAGAAAATTTTATTATTAGTAATCTCTTACGCCACTTGTTCTGCTGACAAGAAGGGATCAGGTTAAGAAACGGTTTCTATGATTTTGATAATTGAAAATATGTGGTTAGTCATCTCTTATAAACAAAAAAACATTATTTTTTTAAAGAAAAATTTCAAAACATTGAAAAAATTATGATGTTAACAATTGTTTTCGTAAAAGATGTTTTTTAACTGTCGCCTTTTACGAATTTTTTTTTACGTTGTGGATAATTTTTTTCTAGAAAAAAAAACAAGCCATTAATTTTCAAAATTAAACATTATTTTATTTATTAAATATAATGTTTTCAGTATTAACATTTATATCTGATTTTATGTAACTGAAAATTATACTATTATATTTTTCGATTAAAAAGTTATGGTTGAAAATTGAACTATTTGGTTGAAAAATAACTCTCTACGAACATTTAACTATTTCTTATTCTTCGAAAATTTGTCGATTTTAGTTAATAATTTTAATATTAAATTTTTAATTGGAAATTCCTCTTTTTTAATTAAAATTAAACGACTCAGGTGGAAGATGATCTAATTTTCTAGAAATTCATTTTTTAATTTGAAGATTGAAATATTTTTTTTTCAAATGCTCATACCTTTTTAAATATAATTTTTAAATATAGTTTAACTATTACATTTTTGATTGAAAATTAATATTTTTTAGTGGAAAATTGAATTATTTGTTAGAAAATTAGTATCTTTTGGTAAAAAATCAATCTTAAAAATATAACTAGTTAGTTTAAAGTCGAATTTCTTTGTTAAAAATTTATTTTTTTTGGGGTGAAGATTCATCTTTGTGGTTGAAATTTATTATGTCTTATTTATTTTTTTAATCCATTTTTCCAATATGCATTTTTTAGTTGGAAATGGACCGTTTTTTTATCAAAAATTTTACTATTTAGTTGAATAATTTAATTCTTTTATTGAATTTTCAACAATATTTTTGGTTAAAAATGAATTTTTTACATGAAAATTTAACTATTTTTTTTTTTGCTGAAATTTGTTCGATTTTAGATAAAAATTCATATATTGAATGTTTCATTGAGAACTTATCTTTTTTAATTGAAAATTCAAGTAATCAGTCGCAAGATGATCCAGTTTTTAGAAATTCATTTTGTTATTAGAAGATTATAATAGTTTGTTGTAAATTAATCATTTTTGTTTGATAATTAACATTTTAACTAAAAATTTAGATATTCCATTTTAACTGAAAATTTAAATTTTCCATTTTTTGTTAAAAATTGATCGTTTTCAGTTAAAAGTTCAAATATTAAATTTTTTATTGCGAATTCATCTTTCTTGATTAAAAATTGAAATTTTTGTGAAAAAATTCATATTTTTTTGTGAGAAATTTATCATTGAAATAAAATCTTATTTAAAAGTCGAACTACTTTGTTAATTTTTTGTTTCTTGAAGATTCATCTTTTTGGTTGAAAATTAGTTTGTTTTTTTTATCAATTTTTAACTATTTTTTTGTTGTTGAAAATTTAGAGAATGCGTCTTGTCGATTTGAAAATTCTTTTTTGTTTTGTTGAAAATGATCTTTTTTATTAAAAATTTGACATATCAATTTTTCGTTAAAAAGTTGTCTTCCTTTTTTGGAAATTGATATTTTTTAGATTAAAATTGATGCATTTAGTTAAGTATACAAATTATTTCTTGAAAATGCAAATGTTTGATTGAAAAATTAGTAATTTTTATAAAAATTCAAAAACTTTGTTAAAAAGAAAACAAATTAAAAATTTTTTTTTTTAAATCAGGGATAAGTCCGGGCCTTCGATTTGATTATACTTTCAAAAATTGCGACATTAATATTTCTCCTATTTTCAAAGAGAACAAATTTTTTTTTTCATGAAAACAATTTGAAGCGTTCCAAAATCGATTGAAAAATTTTATTGAATATATTTTTTTTTAGAAGAAGATTCTCTACAATTATGCCGCATCCAATTTTGAATTAATAATTTTCTAATACCTAAAATCATTTCTTAAAACGCTTTCAAAATTTTTTCAAGGGATAACCTGTAAGTGTGTTCGTGCGGTCGCATAGACCGCACTGAGTTTCTCAAATACCAGTCAAGATGATCTAGTTTTTAGAAATTCATTTATAATTTAAAGATTGCAATAGTTTGTTTTAAATTAATTATTTTTGTTTAACAATTAACATTTTAATTGAAAATTGAAATATTCCATTTTTTGTTCAAAATTGATCGTTTTCAGTTCAAACTTCAAATTTTAAATTTTTTATTGAGAATTGATCTTTCTTGGTTGAAAATTAAAATTTTTGTGAGAAAATTCGTATTTTTTGGTAAAAAATGTGTCTTCTAAATTAAAAACTTACTTGGAAGTCGAACTACTTTATTAAATTTTTTTAAAGTTGAAAACTCATCTTTTTGGTTGAAAATTAGTTGGGGTTTTTTAAATCAATTTTTGAACTATTCGATTATTGGTTGAAAGCTGGTGTTTTCGAGATAAAAATTTAACTATTTGGTTGAAAATGATTTGAAAATTCTTTTTTGTTTTATGGAAATTGATATTTTTATATTAAAAATTAGACATTTCTATTTTTCGTTAAAAATTTGTTTCCTTTTTTGAAAATTTAACTATTTGGTTGAAAATTGATATTTTTAGATAAAAATTGATGCAATTAGTCGAGAATACAAATAATTAGTGGAAAATTCAACTGTTTGGTTAAAAATTTAATTATTTTAATGAAAAATCAAAAGCATTGTTAAAATTTTTTTTAAATTATGTTAAAGATCTTTGTTAAAAATCAGGGATAAATCCGGGCCACCGATTCAATTATAATTTTAAGAATTGCGATATTAATATTTCTCCTATTTTCAAAAAGAAAAAAAATTTTTTCATAAAAAAATTTTAAGCGTTCCAAAATTGATTGAAAAATTGTATTGGATATATTTTTTTGAAATGCAGATTTGCTACAACTTTGCCGCATCCAATTTTGAATTATTAATTTTCTAATCGCTAAAATCATTCCTAAAACGCTTTCAACATATTTCAAGGGATAACCTGTGAGTGTGGTCGTGCGGTCGCATAGACCGCACTGAGTTTCTCAAAGACCAGGCAAGATGATCTAGTTTTTAGAAATTCATTTTATTATTTGAAGACTGCAATAGTTTGTTGTAAATTAATCAATTTTGTTTGACAATTAATATTTTAACTGAAAATTTCAATATTCCATTTTTTGTTAAAAATTGCCATTTTTTAGTTAAAAATTTAACTATTTGGTTGAAAATGTATCTGATTTTTTTAGAGAATGCGTCTTGTCGATTTAAAAATTCTTTTTTACTTTGTTGAAAATTATCATTTTTATTACAAATTTGACATTTTTATTTTTCTTTACAAATTTGTCTTCCTTTTTTGGAAATTTACCTATTTGGTTGAAAAATGATATTTTCAGCTAAAAATTTATGCATTTAGTTGAGAATACAAATTATTTCTTGAAAATTCAAAAGTTTGTTAAAAATTAAAATTTTTTAAAAAATATTTCTTAAAAATCAGGGATAAGTCTGGGCCACCGATTTAATTATTCTTTTAAAAATGGCGATATTAATATTTCTTCTATTTACAAAGAGAAAAAAGTTTTTTTTCATGAAAAAAATTGTAAGCCTTCCAAAATTGATTGAAAAATTGTATTGGATACATTTTTTTAAAATGAAGATTCTCTACAACTTTGCTGCATCCAATTTGGAATTATTAATTTTCCAATCCCTAAAATCATTTCTTAAAACTTTTTCAAAATTTTTTCAAGGTATAACCTGTAAGTGTGGCCGTGCGGTCGCATAGACTGCACTGAGTTTCTCGATGACCAGGCCATTTTATTATTGAAGACTGCAATAGTTTGTTGTAAATTAATCAATTTTGTTTGACAATTAACATTTTAACTGAAAATTTCAATATTCCATTTTTTGTTAAAAATTGCCATTTTTTAGTTAAAAATTTAACTGTTTGGTTGAAAATGTATCTGATTCTTTAAGAGAATGCGTCTTGTCGTTTTAAAAATTCGTTTTTGCTTTGTTGAAAATTATCATTTTTATTAAAAATTTGACATTTTTATGTTTCTTTAAAAATGTATCTTCCTTTTTTGGAAGTTTAACTATTTGGTTGAAAAATGATATTTTTAGATAAGAATTGATGCATTTAGTTGAAAATACAAATTATTTCTTGAAAATTCAAAAGTTTTGTTAAAAATTTAATTATTTTGATGAAAATTCAAAAACTTTGTTAAAAATTAAAATTTTTTAAAAAATATTTCTTAAAAATCAGGGATAAGTCTGGCCCACCGATTTATTTATATTTTAAAAAATTGCGATATTAATATTTCTCCTATTTACAAAGAGAAAAATTTTTTTTTTCATGAAAAAAATTTTAAGCCTTCCAAAATTGATTGAAAAATTGTATTGGATACATTTTTTTAAAATGAAGATTCTCTACAACTTTGATGCATCCAATTTGGAATTATTAATTTTCTAATCCCTAAAATCATTTCTTAAAACGCTTTCAAAATTTTTTCAAGGTATAACCTGTAAGTGTGGCCGTGCGGTCGCACAGACCGCACTGAGTTTCTCAAAGACCAGGCAAGATGATCTAGTTTTTAAAAATTCATTTTATTATTTGGAGATTGCAACAGTTTGTGGTAAAATAATCATTTTGGTTGAACAATTAACAAACTTAAAATTTAAATATTCCATTTGTTGTTGAAAACTGAAATTTTTCTGAGAAAATTCGTATTTTTGGTAGAAAATCTATCTTCAAAACTAAAAACTTATTTAAAAGTCGAACTACTTTGTTAATTTTTTTTTATAATTGAAGATTCATCTTTTTGGTTGAAAATTATTTGCGTGTATTTTTTTAAATCAATTTTTTAACTAATCGATTTTTTGTTAAAAATTTGGGATATTTTTATTTAAAAATTTAACTATTTTGTTAAAAATGTATGTACCTTTTTTAGAGAATGCGGCTTTTCAATTTGATAATTTTTGTTTTACTTTGTTGAAAATTATAATTTTTATTAAAAATGTGACATTTCTAATATTTCTAACATTTCTAATATTTTTTAGATGAAAATTTATAAATTTAGTTGAGAATACAAATTATTTCTTAAAAATGCAAGTTTTTGGTTGAAAATTTAATTATATTGATGAAAATTCAAAAAATTTGTTAAAAATTAAATTTTTTTAAATCTTTGTTAAAAATCAGGGATAAGTCCAGGCCACCGATTTAATTATACTTTTAAAAATTTCGATAATAATATTTCTTCTATTTTCAAAGAGAAAAAAGTTTTTTTTTTATGAAAAAAATTTGAAGCGTTACAAAATTATTTATTGAAAAATTGTATTGAATATATTTTTTCAAGAAAAAGATTCTCTAACTTTTTGGTTGAAAATTAGTCGTATTTTTTTTTAATCAATTTTTTAACTATTCGATTTTTTGTTGAAAATTGGTATATTTAGTTCAAAATTTAACTATTTGGTTGAAAATGTATCTGCTTTTTTAGAGAATGCGGCTAGTCGATTTGAAATTTGAAAATTTGTCTTCCTTTTTTGCAAATTAAGTATTTGGTTGAAAATTTATATTTTTTAGATAAAACTTTATGCATGTCGTTAAGAATACAAATTATTTCTTGAAAATGAAACTGTTTGGTTGAATATTTAATTATTTTCATGAAAAGTCAAGAACTTTCTTAAAATTTGTTAAAAATGTTTGTTAAAAATCTTTGTTAAAAAGCAGGAAAAGTTCGGACCACCGATTGATTTATACTTTTAAAAATTGCGATAATCATTCTTAAAACACTTTCAAAATTTTTTCAAGGGATAACCTGTGAGTGTGGTTGTGCGGTCGCATAGACCGCACTGAGTTTCTTAAAGACCAGGCCCATGTTAGTTCAAAAATAAAATCTCAACAGGTTTCCAGTAAATTAATAACATTTCCAAAGCTGGCACATTAATTTCAAAAGAATTACTTAACGAATTTAATATTATTTGAAAAATTGGCAGAGTTCTCTACTATAAGGATTCTGACGAACTGTCCAGACGTTTCGACTCAGCCTTTTCGGAACAAAATTTATTTTTCGAAAACGAAAATAATTTTAGTGTCCATAAAGCTCGTAAAAAATTTGAAAATGAATAAAATTTGCATAGTGCAAGATCGCGAAGGAGACATGCTCAAGAACTTTCTGACGCAAAATTTTTACAGGTTCTATGCCGTACGTAGGAAAGGTAAATTTTATTGCGCCATCTCTCACCTTGAGGAAAAAAATTGTGGTTAATATTTATTCTGAAAAAATGGTGTTCGCAAAATTTATGGTACTTCCAGCCGAAATATATACCCCGATAGTACAAAACGACCGTAAACATTTGGAGAGGATGGAAGACATTTATGGGAAGTTTGTGCCATCGGGGTAGTAACTTGCGGGCATAAATTTCTAGCCGGGCCATATTTAACTATAAAAGTGGCTTATTAAGGGCCGATTGCGCCACCTCTAATTCTGGTTTAAGTGAAATGTAGAAGTCATAATCAACCGATCAGGTTGCTTCTCCATTTAAAATTCACTTAAAGTCCTAGTAATTACCTCTCGTACATGTTTTGTCCAACATTTTTTTTTCATTTTTTTATTTTTTTTATTCGACTTTATACATTTATTATCCTTGCCATTCTTTCCATTTATGTCTTCTGAAAATTGCGTATGCTTATTATTATTTAATGTGTTTGCGAGTATATACTTTGAAATTAATGCTCTTGATTTTATTGGTAATTTCAGATATTTAATATTCATGTATGGTAATTTAAGTAGTGAGGCATATGTGATGAAAAATAGATGTTTTTTGGTCATTATCGCAAGAGGATCATTAACTTTAAGTGGATTTGTTTTCCTATTAATTTTAATTTGCGATATTTTTTTTTATATTGGTCGGCATGTTTGCTAATTGTAATTATTTTATGTGTTTCAGGTAAGTATTGGCAATTTCTCTGGCTGTGATAGAGCGTAAGTGGAAAATCAAGTTTATTTTAGAAACAAAATAAAGTCAATTCTTTTTCATTAAAAAGTATATTATTATATATATTTTTTTTTAATCATAATATTGGTTGAAAATTTAATTATTTTGGGAGAAAATTAATGTAATCGTCTTTTTAGATTAAAATCTAAAACTTTAGTTCACATTTTTTTTTTAAATTGAACTAATGAATTAATCTTTTTTATTAGAAAATTCAACTATTTGGTTTCAAGTTTGAATTTTTTTTAAATTAAACTCCTTTGTTAAAAATTCGACTTTTATTCTAGAAAATTTAACAATTTTGTTTAAAAAATCGCCTTTGGCTTACAAATTCGGCAATTTGTTTGTATTTTGAGAATCCAACTATTTTATTGATAAATGTACTTTTTGGTAAAAAAAATTAATCACTTTGATTGAAAATTTAATTCAATTTAAAAATTTAATTTAATTTAATTTACTATTTTAGTCAAAAATTAGACTATTTGTGTAAAAATGATATATTTTGTTGATAATTCATAATTTCTTGTTCAAAACTAAAATTTTCTGTAGAAAATTCACATATTGTGTTCAAAATCTCTACAATTTGATTAAAATTTTTGAATTTCACTGAAAAATCTCTTTTGGTTGAAAATTCAAGTATTGAATTTTTCTTAAAGAATTAACATTTTTTGTGTAGATTAATTGCAGATTGAACTCTTTGGTTAAAAATGTATTTATTTTCTAGTTAAAAATTATTTTTTTCAACAGCAAATTCAAATAATGTATTTTTGTTTAAAATTTATCATTTTTAGCAAAAAATTTAACTATTTGGTTGAAAATTCATATATTTAGTTGAGAATTCGCATTTTTTTGCTGAGCATTTTTTTAGTTGAAGATTCATCTCTATGAATGGAAACTTATTTTTTGGCAAAAAATTCGACGTTTTTATAAATAATTTGTCTCTTTGGCTTCGAAATTATCAACGTTGGTTAAAAATGGACATATTTAGTTGAAATTTCGATTTTTTTCTGGAAATTAGTGTTTTAAACAATTTTTATTTATCTATTCCATTTTTGTTAAAAATTCATCTATTCGGTTAAAATGTCCAGTGATTTATTAAAACTTAATTTTTTTGCTTCGAAATTCAACATTTTATTTGAAAGTTTATCTTTTTGGTTGAAAATTTGTCTTTTTATTTCGAGAATTCGACTATTTTAAGAAAATTGTACTTTTTTCTTTCAAATTTCAAAATTTTAGTTTAAAAAAAGTTTCATTCTGGAATGAAATTAATTTTTTTCTTGCAAATTTAACTGTTTTTTTTTTAATTTATCTATTTGGATTTAAAAATCAAATATTTTAGTATTAAATTCAACTACTTGATTAAAAATTGAGTTTTTTAAAAAATATTTATATTTTTGGGTTTTTTCAGTGTTTGAAGGAAAGTCGCGTTTTTTTGAAATTTAACTGTTTTGTAAAAATTTTTTTTGCCGCTTGACTAAATTGTCTTTGTTTAAAAACATTTAGTTATTTGGTAAAAGTTAAGGTATTGTTTTAAAAATTCGTCTTTTTGTGTAGAAATTTTTTTTTTTTTTTAGTTAAAAATTAACTTTGTTTCCTAAAAATTCATAATCTTTTATACAAAATTTAACTGTTTCGTTACATTTTTTTTATAATGAGTATACATAATTTTAGTTCAAACTAATATCCTTAATTAAAAATTTATTTATTTGTTTAGAAATTCGAAATTTTTTGTACAAATGCAGTTGTATTTTGAAAAAAAATTCAAATCTTTTTAAATTGAATTATCAATTATTGCATTTTTCGTTGAGAATTCGTTCTTTTTATTTAAAAACTAATGTTTTTTTTTTGCAAATTAAAATTTTGTTTAGTGATTCATATTTTTGGGTTGAAATTTCAACTATTTTTTAGACCATTGTACTTTTTGACATTAAAATGTAACAATTTGGTTGTAAAAATAGTTTCTTTATTGACTAAAGCTTCGCTTTTAGTTGAAAATTCAACCATTCTGTTTAAAATTCTTCTTCTTGTTTTAAAATTAACTATTTTGGTGGAAAATTCAAATACAAATTTGATTAAGAAATTATTTTTTTTATTCTTTAATTTTTTTGGCTAAAAATTTCTGACCTAATTACTTAAATTGTTTTTGTTCGGCTATTTTAAATATATTCAGATCTTATTCATTAAAAATTAAAATCGTTTTAAATGAAACATCAGTTTTACATTTCGCGCTGCAAATTTATCTCTTTAGGTTAAAATTACTTTTTTAAAATTTAATTTTTTTGGTTGAAGATTCATAATTTCAGTTGAAAGTTCGTTATTTTTTGTTGGAAATTAATTCTTTCTAGAAATTGAATTATATCGTTTAAAATTTAACTGATTGATTGCGAATCGACTTTTTTTCGAAAGTTGATATTCACATTAAATTCTCTTTTAGTTAAAATATCAAATATAATATTTTTTGTTGAGAATTCGTGTATTTGTCTTCTACACGGAAACGAATCATTTTAGTTTCAAAACATTCTGGATGTCGGTAAGGTAGGAATCTTTTCAGCAGAATGACAGTAATAGATTTTGTCTTCACATATTCTCATTTTGCCGGAAAAAGGAATAAAATTTGCGGAGATTGGAAAATGGTGAAAAGTTCAGACTGCTGAGAGGAGAGAAGAGCATGGAAGACTAGATGTCCCGTTTACTGGTCAGCTCCTAGAAAGGTGAAAGACGAACCTGACAAGAACTCGAGGGAAGTGGGAGGAAGGAGGGTCTAGATGCGGTGGTGGGCAGGGTGGAAAAAGCAAAAAGAAGCAAAAAGAAGTAAAAAGAAGCAAAGAAGAAGGTCGTGAAGAGGCAAAAAGCCGCGGGAGACGTGGGTGGTTTCTTTGCCGTATATGGTGACGAGGGGTCATTTCGTCTCCGGCTTGCGTGACCGACGAAGCTTGTATCGGCATCCCGTCCCTTCAACGCTTGGAATCGAACTCGCTCCACTGCAGTCTCGAATCTCGATTTATCGGCTCGATAAACGCGTCCAACTTCAATGTCCTCACATACGTCGCTCAAGTATTTTCCATTTCCCTTCTTTGTCGCCTTAAACCCTAAACCACAGAGGAAAGGTACAAGCTACATTTTACATACATTCTACATGCTCCAAGTGCAGAACTGCACTTCCGAAAGTTTACCATCTTACGAGCCAACTTTATGTGTGAACTTGCCCGACGACCGAAAACAAATTTCAATAAACTCGTGGGGTGGTGTCACGTCTGGGAATATTCTTATTCTCAATCTAATCACAGTAAATCTGAAGGAAAGTCGGGACTTAGTTGCAGCTACTCCAGTGGTTCTTGTCTGTACTAAGTTTCTAGAATGTTCTAGAAGTTTATCAATGACGTCATAAGATGACATTCTTGTATAGGCATCGGTAAATTTCTAGAATGTTCTAGAAGTTTATCAAGGACGTCATAAGATGATATTGCATTATGTGCTTGCATAGGTATCGGTAAACTTCTAGAATATTCTAGAAGTTTACCAATGACGTCATAAGATGACATACTTGTATAGGCATCGGTAAATTTCTAGAATGTTCTAGAAACTTATCACGGACACGAAACACTTGAGCTGCGGCTTAGTCTCGATGTCGGTAGCAGGAATCTTGTGCTCGAACTCCTCTCAATCTGCTACCCTGCGTACACTTTGTAGCCTCAGTGGGGTTTTCGCTGTCATCGAGGGACCGTGAGGCCCCAGAGGGCAGAGAATGTAAAGAGTAAAGACCGACAACTCGTTTGTAACGGAGGCAAGAGGCCGTGTAATTTTATACTTTCTACCCGCGATTGCCCTCGAGGATCGACGGTCCGTGCACCAGCTACCACATTTACCCGCTACCGCATTTATAGGTGCTCAGATTATATTATTATGATATACCCCAGCGAAAATTACCAACCGACGTTACTCGACCGAAACGCGGGCGACGATATTTCTGTCCTGAGTAACGAGCCTGCCTGTCTCTTAGGAATTTCAAATCCATTATCATCATGCTAAGGCGTATAGGCACTCACTATTCGCGGAAACGCTAATTTCGCAAGGTAAATGTTGGCCGATCTCTATTCATCAAGTGGAATTTACACAGCATAATTTAAACATAAGCTTATTTCATCACATTGGACCTTAGAGGAGGCACATCAGCATTTCATAAATTCTAATTGCAGGCCTTAGACTCACCACTATATTCTGAATATTTGAAACTTTTTTTAGAAATGAGACTATTTTGGTAGTATTTCAAGAAAATAGTCAAAATAGGCAAAGTGAGATCTTTGGGCCTACACGAAAGAGTTAAGACCCTTCTCCAACTTTTTTTTTTCTTAGTTTCAGTTCGTCATACTTTGGACTTCTCTTACCCTACTTTCCTCAACTTCTTCCTCATCTGCTTGTTTCTCTCCTCATTCAATTCTTTTTTTTAGAATTAATCTTTTTGGCCTAAAAATTAGACTATTTGCGTAAAAATGATATATTTTCTTGATAATTCATAATTTCGTGATGAAAACTAAAATTTCCTGTAGAAAATTCACCTTTTGGGTGCAAAATCTCTACAATTTGGTTAACATTTTTCAATTTTACTGAAAAATCTCGTTTGGTTGAAAATTCAACGATTGAATTTTTCTTACAGAATTGACATTTTTTTATAGATTAATTTTTTAGAAATGAGACTATTTTGGTACTTTTTCGAGAAAATAGGCAAAGTGCGATCTTTAGGCCTACACAAAAAGGTTAAGACCCTTCTCCCAATTTTTTTTCTTAGTTTCTGTTCGTCATACTTTGAACTTCTCTTACCCTACTTTCCTCAACTTCCTCCTCATCTCCTTCTTCCTCTCCTCATTTTTTCCCACATTCTCCCTCACTTTCCATTGTTCGGCTCTCATCATTTTTTCACCACTTCTTCTATTTCTCGTGTCTCATTGCTCCTGAAGTTTCCTACTTCCCCTCTTTTTATTTTTATTTTCGCCCCTCCCTCTCCTCCCTTCATTTCTCCTTACTCCTTCTAATTCTTCGCCTCTCATTTCCAACTTTTTGTTTGCCTCGCTCAACTTGATTTCCTCTCTTTTACCCTACTTCGTCTTCCTTTGTAAGGAAGAAAAAATGTTAGACGATTTAGGGGAAGAGGGTAAAATCTTGCTCTTTTCTTTAAATTAAAAAAATATTTTAGCTTTCAACTAAGTAGTCGAATTTTCAAAGAAAAAATATGAATTCTCAACGAATAAAGTAATATTTGATATTTTAACGAAGAAGCAATTTTTATTTTAAATAAGAAGCAGTTTTGTTGAACCAAAAAAGGAGAATTTGAACAAAACTGTTGAATCCTTAATCAAAACAAATTTATTGTCCACCAAAAAGTTGCATTTTTACGAAATTGTATTATTTTTTTAACGAAAAAGATGAATTCTTAACAAAATATATACATTTTTAAACAAATAGTTGGACTTTGAACCAATATTAATTTTTATGAAAAGTAACAACGAATTTTCAACAAAGTAAATGAATTTTTAACCAATTAGTTTTAATAACAGATGTTGTGTTAATTTCTGAAATTTTTTAACCCGAAATAAATAGAATAAATTTAAACAAAAGTGAATTAATTTTTAGTTAAAAAAAAACAAATTTTCTAACATTCAGTTTAATTTTGTACGCAATATTTAAGTTTTCTACAATAGCATTGAATTTTTAAAGAAAAGAAATCGAGTTTTCTGAAAGACACTTGAAATATTCAACCCAAGAATGTAAATTTATAAAAAAAATAAGTTTAATTAATCAGTTAATTTTGACCAAAATAGGAAAATTTCAAATTTGAAAAATTAATTTTCAAACACAAAAAAATAATTTTTAAATAAAATTAGGAATCTTTAACCGAAAAATTAATTTTAAAGATAGTTGAATGTTTAACCCAAAAAGTTTATTTTTGATTAATCGGGTAGTTTGAAAAAAATATTAAAATTTGAAATTTGAAAAATTAATTCTCAAACACACAAAAAATCATTTTTAAATAAATTTGATTGATAGTTAAACTCTTTTATCATAGATTCATTTTTTTTATGTTTCATAATTTTAGTTACAAAATTATTTATGAAAATTTTAAATTGATCTTTAAATGGTTTAAAATTTCTTCATTCTGTTGAAAATTCGCGTATTTTTTTTTAAAGTCCACTTTTTAAATAGAAATTTCAAATACTACATTTTTCCTTGATAATTAACCTTTTTGGTTATTAGACGATTTCATTGAAAATGGAAACGTTTTTCTTTATTATCAACTATTATATTTTTTGTTCTCGATTAACCAGTGTTTGTGTGAAAGTAGGATTTGTTTGTTAAAATATATTTTTTCTGTGGTGAATTCATAATTGTGATTAAAAGTTTAACTATTTGGTGAAATATTACTTTATTTAAATAAAAATTGAAATCTTTTATTGAAAATTTGAATATTTTGTTGAATCTTAGTCTTTAAATCTTAGTCTACATATCCGTTTATTACCATCTTTACACTTCTAATCTAGGCGACTTCCGTTTCCTTTTTCTTTCACTTTTTTGTCCTGAAATTTGCCATTTTTTCACATCCATTCTTTTATTCACTCTCATTCATTTCTCATTCATAGTGAGTGGAAGTGAGTGGTGGTGAATGGAATGACTGGTAGTGAATGGTAGTAAGTGGTAGTGAAGGGGATAAAAATGAGGGGGGTATATGGGAAGCCAATTCCTTTTTTCTGGAACGCGACGCCTGCTTTTATTAATTTTTACAAGATTGCATGGATTGTTTACATCCCTTGGTCATTGTTTCTGATTTTTCGTCCCCTCAAAGCCTTGAAAGTCGTGGCGCGGCGGTTCCGTTGCGAATCCGATCGCGACATGGTTCGATCGCAATGCGATTAGATTCGCGTCCGAGCTGTGACATATGGTTGAGAATGCTCGCTTGTGTTTGTACAAACTACGTGATTGACGATTGTACAAAGCCGAGTGCGCACATACGTGCCGTTCTCTCGACAGGACATCTTTGTATACACGGTCGTCGATATCGATTCGTTTGTGTTAGTTAACGATTGTAGTACCTACATTACATATATATATATATAGGTAATACTGTAATAGTAATGTCGCACGCAAATTTCTCGGAAGGGTAGACGATAGAATACCTAAAGGTCCGTATACGTGAATCGATACTAGTACTTACGATAACATGCCACATCCATCCTATGCAGAGAAGTGCAGCTCGATGCGCTGTGTGCAAGTCCGATTCTCCTTGAGATTTTCCGATAGTGTAAACTGGACTTATTTTTTTTTTAAATCAGGCTTCGCTCTCTTCTTCCTTATGCTGAATCTAATATGGTACCTATAATAGTCTCACTCTAGGACCCCTTTTTGTAAAAAGTATTTCTCCGAAAAATTTCCCCAACCAAGTGTTGATGCTTTTAGCATTTTTATGTGCTCAAATTTCGTATGCTGTCAATGTTCATGAGCATTATAAATTGAAACTCAGTTCGACTTTTCCCGCACGGATTTAGGTCAGATTTTTGTTTGCTTTTTACACTACATCTTCACTTCATGCATCGCTTGGTTCATGCAAACTTCACACAATGTCTCCTTCGCCACTGTAGAATTTTGTGCTTTTTTGAAAAATTGGAACGCTGAACGGAACACAGGTGCACCCTATTTCCGAAGCGACCCTCGTAAAAAATTTCGCAGAGAAGAATGAGCGAAAGTCGTTTGATTGATGTGCGTTCGTTTCCTGAATTTGAATTCAACTGGACGGAATACACGTGTCAATATTTGCTCACTGGAGCGAAATTATTCGTCATGGATGTAACCTTCGCATTTTCGAATGACCGATTGCACAATCGTATTAAAAAATTTTATAGGACGAGATATTTGCGTCTGAAAAAATTGATATATATAGGTCTATGATGGGAGTGAAAGAGGAATACTAATGGTGAACCAGTTTTTTGTATTTAGAACAAAACTGCAGAATTTACAACACCCGTCAGTAAGCAGCAATTTTTTTCTTATGATTTTTATTCCTATACCTATTTTTCAATTTTTATTTTCTCTTTCTTGCATGTGTCAAGTTTCTTTTTTCGTTTCCTTTTTTTCCTCTGGTGGACAATGATACCGGATGCAAATACAGGAGCTGAAATGTTGAGCGATAAGACTAAGCCTACTGCAAGATTGCAATTTATTATCATCGTTTGCGTGCCAAAAGGTTTCGCGAATAGCTCAAAAGAAGATTAGGAGGGGTGAGAACCGGATTCCACTCTGAGAAGCCGCTTACCGCAGTTTCCAATATTTAATTCACAAATAAATAAAAAAAAAGGTCTCGTTAATGAAATTTGTTAAATGGACAATAATTGCAGACATCACATTCTTTCCCCTAATTCTCCTCTTTCTCGCATTTTTAAAGAATTCCTCCTTTTCTGCTGTTTTGAAGAAACCTCCCTTTCTCTCGTTTTTCTCGCTTTAATGCGAACCCAAGAATAGAACCCAGAATAAAAATCCACTATGCTTGGTTGAAAGTTAATCATTTGTTTTTCAAAATGTTACAATGTCTTTTGGTTTAGAATTCATTCTCTGGATTACAAATTCATCTTTCTGTTATCAATGTGAAGCGGCTTGTATTGGTATCATATTGTTATCTACAATAATTGTATTTGAATGAATCTATTCCTTGATTTTCCCCCAATTTTCACGAAAAAGCATTTTAGTTTCCATGTTTTGAGAGCATTAAGGGCTTTAATGTCTGTAATTGAGTAGGCACTGCCCGAAGAAACGAAAATGAGTCAAGCAATAAATGTTCGTGACAGTCTCGAAAATTTGAGAAAATATACGACCTATCTTGGAATAAGAACGACCAATAGCTCTACTTAAACGGGTTAAGTACCGTAAGGACTGGAATCGTAAATTGAAGTAATCTCGAAGGGGTCGTTCTTTTCTAACGGCCCCTCTTCGGATCTAAGTAAGTAAATGCTGGATGAATAAGTAAAGTTTAGATCTTAGACTCGATATCCTGGCAACACGAGCAGTAACCCTGTCCGTGCGATTATCGTAGGAATCGATACTCGATAATAGATTTGCAATTTTTTCCCAAGTATTCGCCACCTCTAATTTAATTTTGTCTCTACATGAATATTTGACAGCGTTTTATTTGTATGAAAAGGATCCTAGAAGCTGCTTCCTAAAAACACACGCTCGAAACTCCGTACGTGCCATTATCCTAGAAACAGATAATAGGTTTGCAATTTCTGAGAAGCAACTATCACCTCTGATTCAACTTTAGTTTCACAGTAATATGGGTCTAAAATTTAATTTGTAAAGTAAAGATTCTAGACCTTGCGTCCTAGCAACGCTCCCTCGCGATTCCGTACGTGCCGTAATTATAGAAGTAGGTTCTTGATATGTTTGCAATTTCTGACAAGGATCCGCCACTCCGGATTGAACTTTGGCTTTAAAGAAAGATCTAACAGCATTTAATTTGTTAAGTAAAGATCCTAGACTCTGCGTCCTGAAAACACACCCTCGCGAATCTGTACGTGCCATTATCGTAGAAATAGATATTCGTTAATAGGTTTTCAATTTCTGAGAAACATCTACCACGTCGATTCAACTTTAGATTCACAGTAAGATTGGTCTAGATTTAATTTAGAGAGTAAAGATCCTAGAACTTGCGTCATGGCAATACACGCTCGCGTTTCCGTACGTGCCACAATGATAGAAATAGGTTCTCGATAACTTGCTTGCAATTTCTGACAAGCATTTGCCACTCCTGATTCAACTTTGGCTTTAAAGGAATATTTGACAGCACTTAATTTGTTAAGTAAAGATCCTAGACCCTGCGTCCTGAAAACACACCCTCGCGAATCTGTACGTGCCATTATCGTAGAAATAGATATTTGTTAATAGGTTTGCAATTTCTGAGAAACATCTACCACCTCGATTCAACTTTAGATTCACAGTAAGATTGGTCTAAATTTAATTTATAAAGTAAAGATCCTAGAACTTGCGTCATCGCAATAGACGCTCACGTTTCCGTGCGTGCCACAATGATAGAAATAGGTTCTCGATAACATGTTTGTAATTTCTGACAAGCATTTGCCACTCCTGATTCAACTTTGGCTTTAAAGGTATATTTGACAGCATTTAATTTGTTGAGTAAAGATCCTAGACCCTGCGTCCTGTAAAAGCACCCTCGCGAATCTGTACGTGCCATTATCGTAGAAATGTATATTCGTTAATAGGTTTTCAATTTCTGAGAAACATCTACCACCTCGATTCAACTTTACATTCACAGTAAGATTGGTCTAAATTTAATTTAGAAAGTAAAGATCCTAGAACTTACGTCATCGCAATACACGCTCACGTTTCCGTACGTGCCACAATTATAGAAATAGGTTCTCGATAACATGTTTGCAATTTCTGATAAGCATTCGCCACCCTTGATTCAAATTTGGCTTCTTATGAATATTTGACTATATTTGATTTGTAAAGGTCCTAGACCCTGCGCCATGACAATACGTGCTCAGGACTCTTTATGTGCTATTATCGTAGTAATAGACATTTGAAAATAGATTTCCAATTTCTAAAAAGCATCCACCACCTATGATTTAACTTTTGGTCCACATGAATATTTCACTATATTTGATTTGTAAAGTAAAGATCCTAGACCCTGCGTCTTGACAACACACGCTCGTGACTACATACGTGCCATTATCGTAGGAGTCAATATTCGATAATAGGTTTGCAATTTATTCCAAGCTGTCGCCACCTCTGATTCAACTTCGTCTTCACAGGAATATTTGGCTATATTTGATTTTTAAAGTAAAGTCCCTATACCCTACATTGTACCGAAACGATGAGCGCCTCTGTACGTTCCATTATCGTAGGAGTCGATACTCGATAATAGCCTTGGAATTTCTGCCAAGCATCCGCCACCTCCTGATTCAATTTTGTCTCCACAGGAATACTTGACCACGTGAAATATCGATCTAAGGTACGGTATTGCATATCACGACAAACATGCTTCGGCTATTCAATTTAAAAGCTTTTAAAGATTTTCGTTTACATGGTCCTAGATAAAGCTAAAAAATATGAAAGGATCTAGGTTGCTCGTGAATTCCTCTTTTTCCACTGCTTTTTAAGGCAATATAGATTTGTTATTTTAAATTTTAACTATTTGGTTGACAGTGACATTACTTTATCGAAAGTGTAAAATCATCCTATTTTCCCTGTTTTGGGAACATTTTGGCCGGTGAGATCTGAAGTTCTGACAAAGGTTTGTTGTTACAACGACTGTTTAGACTTCTTTAGTGGGATGTTGTATTTCTACCTACGCTTTAAATCCAGCGAACCGCCGATGTTTTAAGTCTTGCAGGCAGCGGTTCGAATGAAAAGGGGTCTAAATTACACGTCGTCGCTGGAGACATAATTCTCGAAGCGACACGACGGTGAACCAGTCTTACGGTCAGAGAATTCCCGTCGGATTCTTTTAAAGTCCCGTCTCGCTTTATCGTATTTCACCTCAAGCGAATGTCTCGGCCTAATTACACTAAGCAGCTTTAGATTGAGCGAAACTGATGGCGGTTAAAATAGAGGGGAGGGGGGTGTAGGTTAACAGATTTTTTTGATTTATTACGCAGGGAGCAGAGGTTAACGCAGAATGTGACACCAGACATTTAAAAATATAATTGAAAGTAACGATTTTTTTACATACAGTAGACTCTCACAAAGCGCCTTTTTTACCGAGAGCCTTTTTCACCCAGCGTCTGTTTTCGCAAAGTGCCTTATTTCGCCAAGTGCATTTTCTCACCAAGCGCCTTTTTCACCAAGCGCCTTATCTCACCAAGTGCCTTTTCTCACCAAGTACCTTTTCTCGCCAAGTTATTGATTACGTCGGTCACGAGCACTGGGCGCAATGTGAGAGTTTACTGTAATTGAAAAAATTGAGAATAAGTGATTCAATTTTACAAGTAAAGCATCTAGATTCAAACTTCAAACTCTTTCCCTTTTTTAGAGGATTCCTCTTTTTCAAATTCTTTCTAGAATTTTCCCCTTCTTTAAATTCGAGCTTAATTAATAGAGCACAAAAAAAAATTAAATTATTTTTTATTAAATGTCAATTTTTTTATTGACAAGTCTACCGTTATATTTATTTTTTAATTGAAAATTTATTTCCTGAATTGAAAATTTAAATAATTAATTTTTGTATGAAAATGCAACCATTAAATTTTGCATTTATAATCATTTTTTTATGATTGAGAATTCATTTTCCTGGTTGAATGTTAAACTTTGTGTTTAAAATTTTATTTTATTGATTTAGAATTTAACTATTTTGTTCTAAATAATTTTTTTCGTTAAAAATTTATTTTTTAGCAGTAATCTTATTTGTTTTATTTTTAGTTGAAAATTTAATTATTTTGTTGAAAACTTCTATATTTTCTTGTAATTTATTTTTATTTCATTGTAAATTCATCTTTTTGGTAGAAAATAAATATTCTGGATTAAAAATTAAACTAAAATTTTTGATTTAAAATTCAACTAATTGGCTTAAAGTTAAACTGTTTTGTTTAAAACTTTTTTTAATAGGTAAAGATCCTCATTTTTGGTTAAAAATAACTATCCTGTTGAAAAAAATTTGTTTGTAATTGTTTAAAATAATTTTTTTATCTACAAATTTAAATATTTTATTTTTAGTTAGAAATTGATAGTTTTATTTTAAAATTCAACACTTAATAAAAAGTTCATGCTTTTGGGACAAAAATTCACTTGTTTTCTAGAATCCTCGCATTTGTGGTTTAAAAATTCAATTATTTTGGTAAAAAATTCAACTATTTGGTTAAAAATTAAACTGAATTTTTTATTTAAAATCAAATCTTTTTTGGTTGAATTCGACTGTTTTTGTTAAAAATGGAAGTATTTGCTCAAAAAAAAATAATATGTTTTGTTCGAAAATTCGACAATTTTGTTAAAAACTAAATTTTTTAAATAGAAAGCATGTCCGTTTGGTTTAAAAAATCTAATTCCTTAAAAAAAAATTAGTATTTTTAGTTTGAACATTTTTTGTGAAAATTCGATAATTCGGTTATACATTTAAATATTTTGTTTGAATTTTCTTAGTTAATTTGTTTGAAACCTTAACTTTTTTCTATTTTGTGAAAAATGAAATATATTTTGTTTTGAAATTTTAAAGGTTTTTAGTTAAATTCAATAGCATACCTACACATGAATATTATCTAAAACAATAAATTCCCCTATTTTCGTAAAAAATACCCTTTTTCCCAGTTTTGTAATCATTTTTGAAACCTTATCTTTTTTCTATTTTGTGAAAAATGAAATATGTTTTGATTTAAAATTTTAAAAGATTTTTGTTAAAGTCAATATCATACCTATAGACAAATATTATTTAAAACATTATTTTCAAAAAAATTTCCTGTTCCTCCGTTTTGTAATAACTTTTGACTCAGAAGTCTGTCAAAATATAAATTAAAAAAAATAGCTTGCCCTAATTTTATGAGAGTATCTTTTGACAAACTAAATTTGCAGACATACTAAATTATTAAGAAACATTGGCGGATTCAAAAATAGTCCAACACTCAAATTAAATTATGGCTTGACATTTCATTGACTTGATAACTTCTAATGTCAGTCACTGTCCGACCTGAATACTCTATCTAAAAACAACTTTTACTAAAAAGAAAACGTAATCAAAATGTCAATTCTGCTCAAAGAAATTCACTTCCTTTTTTGCACCCATTAGCCAAAATGAAAAAAGAGTATCATTAAAGTGCTGTTCCCCCCTTGCCAAAAAAAATTAATTCACCTGAGTTGTGACCCAAATCTGATTTAAAGTCGAGCATTCGGTAAAATGCAAGCTAGCTGTGGTTGCATAAAAGCTAAACCGGGACAAAAGTCTATTAAAACAGCAGATAAATTCTCGGAAAATAAAGAGTTCATCTCACCACAGAAGAATCTTTCAAACGATATTTAACGAACATTACCAAGCCCATTCATTTTCAGAGGGGGATCATTTATTTCCGAGCGTGCTGAGGCGTGCATATACTTATCTGGTGGATTGTTGGTGTGCAATTGTGAGCTGATATAACTCAATTTGGGTTAAGCTGGTTACACGGAATGTATTTTAAATATACATATTACCAAACCCGATTTGTGCAATGGGTACGAATGATTCCCCAACTCCTGCTGATTACGTTACAAAATTCGCTGGTGTCATTGGGCTTGATGCATGCCAAACATTATTAAAATTAGGTCTTGCAAACGAAATTAAACGTCAGGACATTCACTCTGGATACATAAAAGCTTTCACGTTTAATGGTTTCAATTACCGAAAGTGGTTTCATTAATGATACATTTCTTTTCTGAATTATAGGTACACGTACCATACCTGTTTAATAATTCTGATAACAGTCCGTTGTAGGATGTAGATTAGTGATAATTTCGATGCTTTCAAGCATGAATGCATAAATTTAAGAGTATAATAAATTATTTTGTTAAAGTTACAGACCAAGCCTATAAATTGTCGCATGTGTCTTTTCTTAAATTAATCACTCCTTCCAATAATTCTATAGAAAGACACTATCTATTAGCCAATTTGAAGCCGAGTTCTATAAGTGGAACATCGCTTTATTATCGATGAAGTAAGGCTGAAGCAGCTTCATTTCAGAGATTTCACGGTTATTTATCATCGTAATGGATGGAACAAGACTTAATCCTATATATCGTGAAGAGGATAAAATTTCCAAGGTTATGATGATATTATCATCAGTATCATAGAGAAAACCAAGGATTCAGAAATAGTTTTCAATTATAGATTCCAGTAACTATCTGAGAAATTGCTGTAGAAATTTTCAGCGACGCATGACTAAAGCTTTATGCAGTAACCGTTTCTAAATTGTTCAAGGAAACTGTATTATCGTCAGAGAATAACAGAAATTCTTAACTTTTTTTCAGACTAGACGGAGTTATAAATGAAAATTTTTTTGCATAAAAAAAGATATCCTTAGCTTTGCTTGTAATGGAACCACAGAACTTCCGATTGCCTGTGGTGTGCTTTTCCCTTAAGCTACTCGAGAGTTTTAAAGAAGAATCCTTTTTCAGAAATACACACAGTATTTTGCCAAGTTTTACATATTTAAATTTTTCAAGGAATCTGTATTATCATCAGAGAATAACAGAAATTCTTAACGTCTTTTCATACTAGATGAAGCTAAAAATGAAAAATTCCACCCAATCTGAAAAGACGTTAATAATTTCTGTTATTCTTTGATGATAATACAGTTTCCAACTATTTTAAAAAATTGTATTTTTTTGTTGAAATATTAAATTTTTAACTAAAAGTTTTATTATTCCATTTCCGGTTGAGAATTTATATTTTTAATTTAAAAATTATCTTCTTTAGCTAAACATTGAACGATTAGGATAAAAATCTATGTATTTTGTTACAAATTAGTATTTTTTGGTACAAAATTAATTTTTATCCTTAATAATTTAAAATATTTGGTTAATAATGAAACTGTTTGGCTTAAAACAATTTTATTTGTATTATTTCAAATTAAAATATTCTTTGGTTGGAAACAAAACTACTTGATAAAAAATTCAACTAATTTGTAAAATATTTATTATTTTATTGAATATTCATCATTTTGGTTTAAAATTGAGAAGTTTTGTTTAAAAGTAGACTATCTAGGTTGAAAATTAAATTGTGGGTTAAAAATTCGTTTTTTGAGGGTGATTTGGAAAATTCAAAAGTTTGACAAAAAATGCATCGTCTTTATTGAAAATCAGATTTTTATGTTAAAAGTAATATTTTTCTGATAAAAGTTTTTTTGGTGAAAAATTAATCTTTTTTATAAGAAATGTGACTGGTTGAAAATTCTTGTATTCTGTTGAAATTTTTTTCTTTTTAAGTAGATTTTTCTTTGCTGAAAATATATCTTTTTGTTTAAAAATTCAATAATTTTGGAGGAATATTATTCTATTTAGTTGAAAGTTAAATGTTTTGTTTAAAATTAATATTTTCATAATAAAAGTTATTTGGGTGCAAACCTATTTTTTTTTTTTTTTTTTTGTAAAAATTTGCCTGTTTCGATGAATCTTCATGTATTTTGTAAAGATTCTGTCTTTTTTAGTACAATTTTTCCAAAAAAACTCCTGTTTTTGGTTTAAAAATTTAACAATTTGTTTAATTTTTTTTCTTGAATAAAAAATCTTTTATATATGAAAAACCATCTATTTTGGTAAGGATTTTTTTTTGTTAAAAATGCAACTGTTTTTGTAGAATTTCTAATTGTTTTGTTAAAAATGCCATTATTCATTTAAAAATTAAAATACTCGAAAGAAAATTAATTTGATTTTTGGAAATTGATAATTTCGGTCTGAAGTTTTAACTTTTTTCATAACATTCATGTTTTTGGCATGAAATTTCAACAATTTGGTAACCAACATTTTTTTACTTAAAATTATTCTTTGGTTGAAAGTTTAATTGATTGGTTTTAAAATCAATCTCTTTTGACAGAAATTTACCAATTTGATAAAAAATTGTTCTTTCTTGTTTAAATTCAGTTGAATAAGAAAAAAAATTTTGTTTGAAAAATTTAACTATTCAGTTGAAGATTCATACATTATCCATAAAAATTCTTCTTGGTGAAAACCTAATCTTCTAGGCTTAAAATTTTATCATCACAGATTGAAAATTCAGCTATTTGGTTAAATGTTTAACTATTTTGTCGATAATTTATTTATTTTCTTAAAAAAAATTTTTGCTTGAAAATTTAAGTATGTGCCTTTACAGATTTGATAGAAAAGTCATCACTCTTCTTTAAAAGATTACCTTTCTTGGTCAAAAATGAACCGTTTTTTTTAAATATTCACCAGTCTTTTAAAAAATTTGCCTCTGTCCTAGGAATACAACAATTGACTTTCTTCTTTAAAATTCCGCTTTTCGTGATTAAAAACCTTAAAATATTGACATAAATCTGGTAGTTAACACACTATCCTGTTTCCCCTGTTTTTGAATCATTTTCAATTCTGAAGTCTGGTAAATTTGCATCAGGGTCCAGGTGTGTTTGTACAAACACCCAACAATCTTCCTAGAAGAATCTGGTTTGTGCTTATCTACTCGTAATTAGTTTGTTTATGATTTTATTGCAAGTTTAATTCCGGTTCGACTGGAGTCACAGCACGTATCGACTTTAATTTCAATAGCGACTGGTACTGAGTCTTGTAATTATATAATAACTCCTCTCAATGAGCGTAGGGCAGGAGATATGCGAATATCTTCTTATTAACTGGGATAGGTAAATGGGATAGGTAATGTCCTCGTATTTGTGCCGGCCGGCACGGCGTGCGCGCTGATGCGCGCCTACACCCACGCCTACTCGATTCGCCTACGTTTTCTTCTCGCTGGATCTGCAAGCTTAAAATTCTTGATTCGTAATTACCTCTGGGGAACATTGCGGAACTGACAGTGATGTTCTTGCATTCGAATAAAAGGCCAAATGTGCACACCATCTTTAAAAATGTCTTTCTCACGACTTCCTACGTCGACATTAACGGCTCACATTAAATATTATAGTACTTGCAAAAATCATCAAGGGCATTATTCAAACTGGGAATTTGCATTTTGATCATACTGTAATAAAAAGATTGTGAAAAAAATATTTAGTCTTACCGGAATTAGCATTTGCATTTATGGCGGTCTTGCGACCGCAAGCATCGCCAAACTGATGGTCCCCAAAATAAAGTACAGTTAAGGGAACAGTGGAATGATCAAGTAAAAGGCATTCATGGAATATTGAAAAATTTGCATTTTATTAACCCTCAAATTGTTTTGTCTTGTGTAAAGGAAGCACGTTTCATAAATGCCATCTTTACAAATTTCTTTCTCACAAGTTCCTACGTTTACGCTAACGGCTCTCATTAAATATTATACTAATTTAAAAAATCATTGAAAATTATCAAAATCATCTCCTTATTCCAACTAGGAATTTGAATTCTATTTATATTATAAAAAAAGATTGGGAGAAAAATACTTAGCCTTATCTGAATTAGCATTTGTCGTCTACGACGGTCTTTAGACCTTCAACATCGCCAAACTGATATTCCCTAAAATAGTGCAGTTAAGGAAAACAAAATGATTAAACAAATAAAAACGATTAATAGATTATTGAAAAACGTTTATTTTATTGAACTTCACTTTGCTATATCTTTTATAAAAGAAACACGTTTCAAAAACGGTTTGTATTAAATATTTTACTTGCAAAAAACATCAAGGGCATTATTTCCTCTGGAATATGCATCTTATTCGTGTTATAATTTTAAAAAAGTCAAAAAATATATTCCATGTTTCCGGAATTAGCATTTGAATTTATGGCGGTCTGGCGACCTTCAACATCGCCAAGCTGGTAGTTCCTAAAAAAGTTCAGTTACGGAAAGCAATAAATGATAAAAAAGTGGGAAAAATGGATTATTGAAAAGTCTGTATTTTATTGACCCTCAGTTCGCTATATCTTTCATAAAAGAAACACTTTTCAAAAACGGTTTGTATTAAATATTGTACATCTTGCAGAAATCATCAAGGGATTACTTTAACTGGAATTTTGCATCTTGTTTGTGTTATAATAAAAAAAATTTGATAAATATATTCAATCTTGCCGGAATTAGCATTTGAATTTATGGCGGTCTGGCGACCTTCAACATCGCCAAACTGATAGTCCCTAAAATAGTGCAGTTACGGAAACCAATAAATGATAAAAAATTGGGATTAATGGATTATTAACAACCTTTATTTTATTGACTCTCAGTTTCCTATATATTTGTGTAAAAGAAGCACGTTTCAAAAACACCATCTTTAAAAATGTCTCTCAAAACTTCGCGCGTCGACATTAACGCTCGTACCATTATACGGCTTTTATTCGTTATTGTACT
>JAAAKG020135128.1:0-13628 GCA_010014905.2 Druon quercuslanigerum
ATAAGGATTATGTAAAAAAATAGATATAAATTTTACCATTAATATTTATTTCCTCTGAAATAAGTCAATTTGAAGAGAAAATGGATTAGGACGAGGGCTCGAGGTTGTCGGAACTTTCTATATTTTAATATTTTTTAAAATACTGACAGAGAGATTTTTCGAATAAAAGAGAAATTTCTAATAAGTAAATAAATAAGGATCACGGGAAAAAAATCTTTATAAATTTTACGCCTAATTTTTATTTCCCCTGAAATAAGTCAATTTGAAGAGAAAATGGATTAGGACGAGGGATCGAGGTTGTCGGAACTTTCTATATTTGGTCCTTCAAAAAAATCTTGAAAGAGAGAAATTTCTTATAAGTAAATAAATGCCTAAGGATTACGCTAAATTACAATTTCTAAATTTTACGTTTTAATTTTATTTCTCCTGGGATAAGCAAATTTGAGGAAATAATGGATTAAGACTGAGGGTATAAGGTTGACGAAAGGGGCAGGGTCTCTAAGCCGGTTTTTGGCCCAATTTATATTTGGTCCAAAAAATTCGAAAAAATTCCTGCAGTATTTACTAACAATTAGAAGTCAATTCAACATAAAACGGACCACCCTGTTCTCCTCTATTCAGCCTGAGAACCCCTTAAAAAATGAAAATTTCACCTCTTCTATGCAGTTTTTTGGGGAAAACCCCAAACAAAAATCCAGAAAAATACATATATAGGTTTTTGGGGTCGCTGACTTCAAATCCTAGGTCCTTTGACCGCCATCACATCAGATTCAAGGTCATTTGAAGGACAAACTGCAAGAAATCCGATAGAAAAATCCAGAAAAATACATACATAGGTTTTAGTGGTCGCTGATTTCGAATCTGAGGTCCATTGACCTCCATCATATCAGATTCAAGGTCACTAGAAGGATATTTCAATAGATTTTTCTACCTCTAACATGAAAAAATATTGAGTTGACTTAAAAATGACCTTTACTTGACATTGAGCAGATAAATAAAACCCCGATTCGGATTTAGTGTTCCCAAAAACTTATATGTGTATTTTTCTGGATTTTTTTGTCATATTCTTTAATTTGACCTGTTATTCACCTTGAAACTGATGTAATGGAGGTCAACGGACTTTGGATTTGAAATCAGCGACCTAAAAACTTATGTCTGTATTTTTCTGGATTTTTTCATCCGATTTTGTCAGATTAACCTTCAAATGACCTTAAACCTGATATGATAGAGGTCAACAGATCTCGGATTCAAAATCAGCGACCCCAGAAACCTATGCATGTATTTTTCTGGATTTTTATCGAATTTTTTGCAATTTAACATTTAAATGACCTTAAATTTGGTACGATAGAGGTTAGCGGACCTCGGATTCGAAATAAGCGACCCTAAAAACTTATATATGTATTTTTCTGGCTTTTATTTGGTTTTTTCTTAAAAATACTGCACAAAATCGGTGAAGTTTTCATTTTTTTAAGGGTGTGCTCGAGGTGAATAGGGGGAATGAGGGTTGTCCGTTTAGGGTGGAATTGACTTCTTATTGTTAGTAGATACTGTAGGCATTTTTTTAAATTTTCTGGGCCAAATATAAATTAAGACAAAAACTGACTTTAGAGCCCCTCCCCCTTTTTTATATTTGGATATTTTAAAAAATCCTAAGAGAGAGAGAGAGAGAGAGGGAGAGATGAGAGGGGGGGGGGAAGTGTGCAAAGGCAAACCACTTTCAATAAATAAATAGATAAATGAAGACCACTCGAAATCAAATTTTCAAAATATTAGTTTAATTTTTATTTCCCTTGGAATAAGTAAATTTGAAGAGACAATGGATTAAGATTGAGAATTTAAGGTTAAGGGTAATTTCTATATTTTGGTCCTTAAAGAAATTCGTGACAAAGAAAAATTCCCAATAAGTAAATAAAAAAGGATCACGTGATATTAAAATTTTAAATTTTTGCCCTTAATTTTTTATTTTCCTTGGAATAAGTAAATTTAAAGAGAAACTGGATTAAGACTGAGGGTATAGGATAGACGATATTTTCTCTATTTGGAAATTCAGAAAAAATTATTATAGATATAAAGGGCCAACCATTTTCAATAACAAAGTAAATAAATTAGGAAAACGTTATATTTACATTCATAAATCTTAGCTTAGTTTTAATTTCCCTTGGGTTAAGTAAATTTGAAGAGAACGGTTTAAGATTGACTAATTAAGGTAGTTGTCGTACCAAAAGTCAGATATCTAAAAAAAAAGTTTTTCTATGATTTTAAGAATCCAAATATTATAATTGATGTCATTTTAAATAAGAAACATTATTTTTTATGTAAAATATATAAATTCACAACATTGCTTCTAATTTCAAAAATAACTAAATAATATTAAAATATAATTATTTATTTAAAAATATTTTCTTACAATAAGTTGGTTCCAACTATTTTAGCCGAAAAGAAAAAATTCAATTGCAAAAAACATGGCTAGAATTAATTTCTTGTTTGTTAATTTCAATATTTTAAATAAAAAGTAATTCAAATATGTTCTTAAGAATATCAAATAAGCGAACAAGTATTTTTTTTATTATCTTCTAAGAACAAGTTACGGAACTTATGGCGTTTTTCGAAAAAATTTCAAATGCGATTTTCTCCGAAAGGCCATCGTTTTTTTACTGAAAATTTTTTCAGATATAGCTTTTTACAAGATCCCAAATTTACGCTGTATGGGAATTTCCACTTCTAATTTATATAGGAATAAAAAATAAAATAATTTTTTTCACCTATTTGTGTTTTTTGTACGTGGGAAGCTTCATAATAATAATTTTTAACTTATTTATAACGCATAATCGTTTCCAAATCCACGAAATGAAAAATTTTAAAGACAATCTAAAAAATTTGTTTTCAGCAACAGGAAACGAAAAAGGTCCTATAGAGCAATAAGTTTAATTTATTTGCCTAAAGAAGAAGTTGAAAAAATCAGGCAAACGAAGTTATTAGAGTGGAAAAAAAGAACTATCAGGAATTAAAAAAAAAAAAGCAAAGGTAAATTATTTGTATCTCGAACAGCGCAAACTCGAGTAGTTAAAGTTAAAGAAACAGAAAATTAAGAAGTCGAAAGCTATCAAATCTACTGCGAAAATTACAAAATCTTCTAAAAAACTTAAATTGAACCTCTCCAGATTAGAAGGGGATAACAGAAAGTAAATTTTTAAAATCGTATGAATGTTAATTTCAAGGAATTAGTACTTTTAGAGAATTTTAAGGCAAATATTTTTTTCCTCTAGCAAATATTTGTAGGTTTTACAGTTTTTGAAGTAACTGATAAAAACTAGATTTTTCGAAAACAAAAAATTTCAATCTGTTTTCACTTCAACTCGAGCTAACTCAGTCAATTTCCAGAATTTGTCAATATAATTAACACTTAATTAAATTCTCAAGTCTTTTGAAACTAGCTGAGGAAGAAAAACGTAAATATTTTAATCAACAAAAAGTTGGTAATTTTTTTGTGAGGCTTTGCAAAAATCATAAATTTCAACCTTCAAGCGCTTCGTTTATTGAGCGAATTTCAAGCAACGCAAAACTTTCAGTGACAAAGTTGTTTATTAAGGTTCAATAAAGTTTTTTGGAAAGTTTCAGATCAATCGCTTAATTGTCTATAAAATTATGAATGTCTTAAATTGCAAACGGGAATCTTGACGCTGCTGCCGTTTGCACGTGCCTCCTCGGTTCCGAACGTGTTGCAGCTGATGTAAAGGTCAAGTCGGATACCAAAACAAAAATAATAAACGTTTATAGTTTTCTTCTAAAGTATACTATAAATAAAGCAAAGAAGCAGTGATAGGAGTTTTGACACATATTCACAAAAATTAAAATGATTAGAACGAATTTGAAACTGATGCTGAATATGTGGAAATTATTCGCAATGCTCGTTCTTCTTAATTCACAATGGTCGATATATGTGAAGACCTTCTGCAGGATTTTGAAAAAAGTTTTAAAAGCAAAACGCGAAAGCCAAAAAACTTCCAAATTTGTAAAGCGTTTGTTTTTAATTTTTTTCCTGATGAAAGAGTGTATGTTTATGACAATTACGAATTGCAAAATCCAACCTATTTTCTCGTTTAGTTTACGCTTGAACTAGAGAACTTTCGAAAAGTCCTCCACCTCGAATTGGATTAAAGCTGCTAATGTTAAGGATGTAAAAAATCTCTATAATTACTTAAGTCCTAAAGGAAAATAATTTTTCGAAGAGTATTTTTTTAAAGTAAAAATTCAGAGCCGAGATGCCGAAGAAACTAAAGGAAGTGACGAAAATGATAAAAAATAGTTTAAAATAAAGAATTATTTAAATAATTTCATGTTCAAAAAGTCTAAAAAATCAATTATTTCAGTGATGATATCTTAAGTATTATTTTGTTATCAGATTTGACCTTTACGTCCGCTGCAACACGTTCATAGCCAAGGAGGCACGTGCATAGGGCAGCGTCAAGACTTTCCCTTGTAATTCGAAACATTCATAATTTTTTAACCATTATTGTGATTGATCTAAACCTTTTCAGGAAACTTCTTTGAACCTTAATCAACAACTTTGTCACTGGAAGTTTTCCGTTGCTTGAAATTCGCTCGATAAACGAACCGCTTGAAGGTTGAAATTCATGATTTCTACAAAGTCTTAAATAAAAATTGACAATTTTATTGTTTATAAAAATATTCACGTTTTTCTTTTTGGAATATTTCAAAAAGGCTTCAGCTCGTAATTTACTGTCAACAGAATAAAAAAAATTCAAAATTGGCTAAGTTAGGATGAGTTTAAGTGACAAAATATTGAAATTTTTTGTTTTTTTAAAATTGACCCTTTTGATCCGGAGAGGTTCAATTACAAAACAGAGAAAGAGAAAAAAAAGACTTTAAAATCTTAAAATCTGTGAAAATAAAATTAAGATTCAAATTATTTAGTGTTATTTATGTAAATAAATAATAAACTTTCAGATCTTGTGATCAGCTACGCCTGAGAAAAATTTCAGCAAAAAACTATGGCTTTTCGGAGAAAATCGCATTTGAATTTTTTCGAAAAACAGATATATCTGTGCAAAAAGATATCACGCAAAAAGCAAGAGCATTGAATAATTTTAAAAGATATTTAGAATGATAGAAGTTTTAAAATATCAAAGAAGGAATTTCCTTAGGAATGATAAGAAGAGTTCTAGTTGTTTTCTAAATGAATAAATTTTTTTTTTTAATTTCAAAAAATTTCAGAGATTTAAGTTTGCAAACCAAAAAAAAATTTACAAAATTTGGATTAAGAAAATATTTAAAAGTATTTTAAAACACTTTAAAATATTTTAGAAATTGTCAAATAGGAACCTGTAAGATTTAAAGATAAGTTTTTTAATTTTTCAAAATTCCTTAAAAATTTTAGAAAAAATTTCAATCTTTTGCAAAGATATTTAGGAATTCTATATGTTTTGAGATGATTAAAAATATTTCCAAACTTTGAACGATTTTCAAAGATTTATGAAATATTTTTAAATGTTTTTGTAGCGTAAGGCAGTGCAAAATATCTTTTAAACTGACCGAAAATTTAACCAAAGATATTTTCTAAAACCGGAAAATCTATGGGAAATCGGATACTTTTCATATTTTATGAATAAAGTTGTTTATTTACATTGGTCAAACTGAAATCCAAAAAAAAATTGGTACATACGATTTTTCATTTTCCTGGAAAATTTATTCTAATAAAATAGCTTTTCCAGATAAAAAATCTGAAAATTCACGTTTTTTCTTGTTTTATCGAATTTTACAGGAAAATTAAAAATCGGTGGTACCAATTTTCCTTTGGATTTTAGTTTGGCCGACGTAAATAAAGAAATTTAAGTGTTAATACAAAAAAAATGTGTTACTGTTTCTAAAAATTTGAGTCAGTTTATTGATAAAATATGAAAAGTACTCGACTTCCCAAGGATTTTCCGGTCTTGGAAAATATTTTGTAAATAAGGTATTAAATTATTAATTTTTAAATTAAGTATTATCAATTATTAATTAAGTAAGTACATATGTAAATAAAGAAATTTAAGTGTTAATATAAAAAATGTATCATTATTTCTAAAAGTTTGAGTCAGTTAATTCATAAAATATGAAAAGTACTCGACTTCCCAAGGATTTTCCGGTCTTGGAAAATATATATTTGGATTTTGTGAGTATTTTTCCCTTATCAGGTATGACGTAAACTGTATTCAGTCTAAATTTCATTCAATTCCGTTCAGCCAATCTTGAGATATTAAGTTTGTGAATAAAGAAAAACGTTTTTTACCTGTTTTGGATTGTGAAAGGTCAGAAAAATTATTTTTTTCAGATCTGATTTTTGGCACGACAAGTACCTTAAGGGTGCTGGTACTTTCTAAACTCAGCATTAAAAAAATTCTTAGAGAGAGAGAGAGAGGGAGAGAGAGAGAGAGAGAGAGAGAGAGAGAACAATATCCAATAAATAAAGAAGACGTGCAATTGCACTTTCAAAATCTTACAATTAATTTGAATTTCCCGTGGAATAAGTAAATTTGAAGAGACAACGGATTAAGATTGTCAGAGGGAAAGTACCTAGTGGATTGAGGACAGACAAACAGTCCGATTAAAGGATCGCAGAGACGTGAAAAGAAACGAAGATAACAAACAGATCCCGTGAGATCAGAGTTCATAAATCATGCAGAGCGTTCGAGAGACGGGTGCAATTACCGTGGCGTGGCGAGGGTGAGGGTAGGCGGTCTACTTGCGCTGGTGCGGGCGCTCGCTCTGAAAGTCGGAGAAGGGATGGATAGGGAAAAGTGAGAGAGGAACGCGTTTTGTGCCGCCGAGGGGCGAGTTGGTACCGTGATGTAGATTGCAGAATGTAGATTGTAGAAATGTAGATGTAGACATGATGGAAGTACGGAGATTTAACAACGTTACAATGAACGAGCCCAGCCAGCGAGTTCCCGTCCCGGCCCGGCTGCGGCTCGTCCGTGTACCAACTCGCCCTCTTTGTCCCGTGCCAGGAGCCAGGACACATATATAGAAGGATGGCAGATTGAATTGTAAAATAACCGAGCGGGGAACAATGTAGCGAAGCTACAACATTGTGTTTGCATTTAAATAATCAGAGAGCTCACGGCAACCATTCTCTCTTTCTTTCTCTCTCTCTCTCTCTCTCTCTTTCTCTCTCGGCTCCAACTTCATCCTAATTCTCCTACACCAGTCTACCATTTTCATTCCAAACACCATTCGAAACTTTTACATTTTACAGCACTTGTTTTCCAGATTTCCATTTTTTTCAATATTGAAAGACCCTGCAAGTTGTAATATAATCTCGTGCATCAAGTGATTTTAGCCTTACTAACAATTTCAGTTTTAGACTCTGGAGTGTGATGATTAGACAATAGGATGATCCGAAAATGTATTGGATTTTTTAAAAAATTTTTGTGGGGAAACCACAGAAATTTGATTGAATTCACACGGGAGAAAATGAATTTTTTTGTTTTTGAAAAAAATTATATTTAGTGGTGTCGCCATTCCCATGAAGGTTAACACGTATTTCCCATGAGAAAAAAATATGTTTTCGTAAATCTTTTTCAGAATCCTCAATATTATCTCAATCAAGTTGAAACTCAATATTTCTCTTAAAAATTAGCCGTAGAATACAAAAAAAATATCGCTTTTCAAATTTCAACACCATATGTCTATTTTATAGGGTCCCCAAAAAAACCCATAAGTGAAAAAATGGGGATTGCGAGTTTTTGGCGCTATTTATGGCTTTTTTGCTGCTTTAAATGCAAATTGTTTCTAGTACATAATTTGATATTCATAATAAGATTTTCACATGAATTGTTTAAACAATTTATTATTGTTTTTAGCAATTTTCTCATAAAATTGAGTTAGAAAGACGCGGTGTTTTCAAAAAAGTTGCACTTGTTGTCCAATTTTCAATGAGAAGGAAGTGATAGTTCATCAATTTTACACATTTTATTATTATTGTTAATAATATTCTCTTGGAAAAATGCTACAAAATTTCAGTATAAAAAATATTCACTTTAGTCAAATTTTCAATTAAGATAAGTTAAGCAATTAATTAGTGTCAAGAAAATTAATTGTTTAAACAATTTATTATTATTATTAATATTATTTTTGAATAATGCTAGATAGATGCCGTTATTCCAAAATTTCTGACTTTTTGTCCAATTTTCAAAAGGAGTAAAGTAATAATGAATTCAAGGTAAAAGAATTATTGTTTAAACAATTCATTATCATTATTGATAATATTCTCTTTGCTTAATTGGTAGAATTTTGTGTTTTTTTCTGAAATTTTGAAATGTTTGTCTATTTTTCAATAGGCGTAATTTAATAATTAAATAGATTTAGCAATAAATAATTGTTAAAAAAATGATTGTTTTTAGCATTTTTCTCATAGAATTGAGTTAGAAAGACGCGGTTTTTTCAAACAAATTCCACTTGTTGTCCAATTTTCAATTAGAGGGAAGTGATTGTCTATCAGTGTTAACAAGAGTGATTGTTTGAACATTTTATTATTATTGTTGATAATATTCTCTTAGAAAAATTCTAGAAAATTGCAGTTGAAAAATATTCACTTTCAGTCAAATTTTCAATTAAGATAAATTAAGTAATTATTAGTCAAAAAAAAAAATTGTTTAAACAATTTATTATCATTATTAATAATATTATCTTTGCTTAGTTGCTAGAATGTTGCGGTTATTTCTGAAATTTTGAAATGTTTGTATATTTTTCATTAGGCGTGCTTTAATAATTAATTAGATTTAACAAAAATAATTGTTTAAAAAAATTAATGTTTTTAGCCATTTTCTGATAGATTGAGTTAGAAAGACGCGGGTTTTAAAACAATGTCTACTTGTTGTCCAATTTTCAAGTAGAGGGAAGTGACACTTCACAAATATTAACAACAGTGATTGTTTAAACTTTTTATCATTATTGTTAATAATATTCTCTCAGAAAAATGCTACAAAATTTGCAGTTAAAAAATATTCACTTTCAGTCAAATTTTCAATTAAGATAAGTTAAGCAATTAATTAGTGTCAAGACAATTAATTGTTTAAACAATTTATTATTATTAATAATATTATTTTTGAATAATGCTAGGTAGATGCCGTTATCCCAAAATTTCTGACTTTTTGTCCAATTTTCAAAAGGAGTGAATTAATAATGAATTTAAGGTAAAAGAATTATTGTTTAAACAATTTATTATCATTATTAATAATATTCTCTTTGCTTAGTTGGTAGAATGTTGCGGTTATTTCTGAAATTTTAAAATGTTTGTCTATTTTTCATTAGGCGTGATTAATTATCTAATTAGATTTAGCAAAAATAATTTTTTAAACAAATTATTATTGTTTATGACTATCTTTATCTATAGCAATGTCTGATAGTTGCGGGGTTTTCGGCAATTTTTACCTTTTTGTCCTTTTTCACTTAGTGAAATAATAATTAATAAAAGTTATAAAAAAAGTTGTTTAAATAATTTAATATTGTTTATGACTATCTTTTTTAATTATTCTATTCTTTGTTTTTTCCTCTTGTGTAAGATAGCTTTTTTCTTTAAATTAATTTTTTGTAAGCATTGGGAAAAGAGCGAAAATAATTCACTTTAAACAACAATATTATTTAAAAAATAATTTTTTAATAATATTATAAATATTTTCCGTAAACTTTGATGACTTGTTATGATTTAAACAAATAAAAAAAAGTTTAATTTTAAAAAAAGCCTTTTAAAAACTATCAAAGGTTTCAAGATAATAACATTTTTTTTATTAGATTCATAGGAAATTTAAAAAAATTGTATCTAATGATAATTCCAAGAGAATATTTAACAAAATTTGAGATTGATCAAAAGAAGAGTATGCAATGTTAAGGCAATTTTTCTAATTTTGCAGATTTTTGAAAAATTTTAATAATTTAAAAAAATATTTAGAAGGATAAAAAAGCTGAAATATCAAGAAAGGAATTTCCTTAGGAATGACGAGAATAGTTTTAATTGTTTTCTGACTGAATTTTAAGAGAAAATTTAAAAAATTTAAAAACATTTTAGAATTTTTAAGTTTCAAATATTTAAAAAATTTTTCGAAATTATCAAATAGGAACCTGTAGGATTTTAAGGCCAGCTTTTTAATTTTTAAAAATTCCTTACAAAGTTTAGGAAAAATTTGAATCTTTTTTAGGAATTGTATATGTTTTGAGGAAATAAAAAATATTTCAAATCTTTGAACGATTTCAGCTAAATTTATGAAATATTTTTAGATGTTTTCCTAGCGTAAGGCATTGCAAAATATTTTTTAAACTGACTGAAAATTAAACTTAAACTTTAGAAAACACTGTAAAATACACCAAAATTTCTTAGAAATTTTCGACATGTCCGAAATCTTCAAAAATAGTTTTAAGTATACTCGAGGAATCTACAAAAAAATATTTACATAATAATAAAGCAAATCAATAAAAAACTTAAAAAGTAAATAGTTATTAGAAATTTTGATTTTGTTGTAAAAAGGACTTTTCCCTTTAAATTATATTGTCTAAAATGTTTGTTTTTTCTCAAATAAATTTTTTGATTGGCTGAAAATTTATCTTGTGGATTTAAACATTTATTTCTTCTGGTAAAAAGTTTATTTACCTTTTATACAAATTTTAACTGCTTGGTTTAAAATTCTAATATATTTAGATTTTATTATTTCAAATAAAATATTATAAAATATTATAAAATATAAAATTATTTTTTGATTAAAATATAAACTTTTAAATTTTTCGTTTAGAATCCATATTTTTAATTGAAAATTCAACAATTTGGTTGAAAATAAACGTTTTATTGAATACTTGATTTGACAAATGAGAAATTTTCACAAATATTTTTTAATTTTCTAAATACTTTTAGGAAAATTATATTTATATAACCTTCAAAAAAAATAAACAAAGCGTTTTTTGTCAAAAATTATTATTTTTCATATAAAAAATTTAAAGCTTCGTTTGACAAATATTATATATTAATTTTAAAGTTAAAATTTAATTTTAAACAATTAATAAACATAAATAGATGAAATGCAGAAATCTCGCATGAATATTAATTTCGTATTTTAATTAAAAAATGTCATAAGAAAAAATAATGGTGCTTGTCTTTTTCTAGTTTTTCTAAAAGCTTCTAAAGATATGATTTATAAATTACAAAATTCGACAATAATGAATGCATTAAATGATTTAGTTTCAGGTAGCATTACAATTCTTTTCATAGATTAAGAAGATTTTCAACTGTCTAAAATTTTCATTTAAAATTATGAAATTCTTATTAAATTTATATAATATTTTATTTTATTTTCAATTTAAATAATTACTTAAAATCAACTTTCTCGAATAATTCCAGTATTCCTTTTAAAGCTTTGTAAAGGTTTAAACTAAAAATTGTTTCAAGTTTTACTGCATATTAATTGCGTCTTGATCCTTGAAAATGAAAAGTGTAATCCTTCTGAGTCCTGGTGACTAGGATGATCGCGTTTCATATTTTATTATCCAGAATGCCATGCATTTTCATCTCGTGCTTTCAAACAACGATTCACTGCCAGAGGGTATTGGAATCCCTCAAGGGTATTAAAAGATTAAATATCGTTTGGATGATAACTTTAATAATTAAATTGCATCGATGAGTGTGGTTCCTGACCCTCCATCAACAACCACCTGCGAATGAGGCTATCCTTTTCTATCCAAGATGCTCAACTTCTTACTTAAATATAAAAAATACTATTTAAAAAGTTAATAATTTTGTTATCGTTTGTTAATTTATTTTCTCTTTTTTAAAAATGTTTTGTAGAAATGTTCAGTTTATCACAATTTATTTATTTAAACTTTTAATATTACATTTTTAGTTGAAATTAATAATTTTCATTCAAGAAAAAGTGAACTTTCAACTTACGAATCTTTGATAAAGAAATAAAAGTAGAAAATTTTTAATTTTAAAGTAAGTAAAATAAAATACAAAAAGTGCAATAGTTGATATTTCTACAAAAAGTTTTTTAATTTTGAATAAAAAAAAAACTGTTAAATTAAACCGAAAAATACAAATTTTTAACAGATAAGTTAAATTTTTAACCACGAAAGATTTTTTAATAAATAAAAAAAATCTCATATAAAATGCTGAGTTTCAAGTGAAAGACGATTTTTTTTTAAAGTTGAATTTACAAACCAAAAATATCCATTTTCTACACAAATGATTGAATTCTCAAATAAAAAAGACGAGTTTTCAAACAAATAAGTAAATTTTCAAGTGAATAGACAAATTTACTAGCAAAAATTAAATAGCAACATTTTTATTTAAAAAAATTAATTTCTAACAGCAACAACTAAAATGATGCATTTTCAATTAAAAAATCAAATTTTTAATCAAATAGTTAAGTTTTTTAGCCAGAAGATGAATTTTCGATGATTAAAATTTTTCCTAAATTTCAAAGACAAATAATCAACATAATTAAAAATTTTGCTTCCAATTCTTATAGATTCTTTTTTTGACAATTTTGGAACATATTGAAATCTTTAAAAATAATCTCTTAAAATTAGTGTTTCGAAACAAAAAATCGTAAAAAAAATTTCCAGAATCCTTTAGAATGCTTAAAAGATTTTAAACTTTTTGTTAAAAAGGTTAATAAATTTAGTTTTAATTTTGTAAAAATTGTATTCTATATTATTCTAAGATTGTGAGACCCTGTTTTAAAAACGTTTACATTCATTCTCAAATTTTAAGAAATGCATTTAAGTTCAAGAACAGAATTATATAACAATATTAAAAAAATTTAACATTAAAATTACTTACTTGGAAATTTTTATTTACGATATTGACGGCGATGATGAATAGAATGCTTTTGTAATTTTTTAAACATTCAGTTAGAAAATCAAGAACAGAATTGTTGGCTTTATTATTAAATAATTATCGAGAATTAAAATATTTTCTGTTAAAAATAAGTTTTTAGAATTCGAATTCCTCATTTGGAATTTTTTTATTGACAATTAGTATTTCTATGCAAAGTTATCTTTTTTTACTAAAAATTTACCTAAATCTTTTTTCCTAATTATTTTTTGTACACAAGCTTAAAAACTCATTTCACTAACTTTAAAACTAAAATTGTTCTATTTTTCTTTAAATTACCTTTTTTAGTTGAAAATCTATTTTATTTGTTTATAATTTCTTTTTTTGTAGTAGAAGATAAATCTTTATGGTTAAACATACTATTAAAAATTAGCGTATTTTCTTAAAAATTATTGGTAGGAAATTTAATCTAATATCTAATTTAATATTTATAATAATATCCAAAAATATTATTTCTAATATAATCTAAAAAAATTAGTTTAATTTTATAAATATTCGACCAAAAATTGACACATTTTTAACAAAAAAAAAACGAATTTTTCATTAAAAAAGACAAATTTTCAATAACAATACTTCTCAATACAGAAAAGATTACTCTATTAGATTTAAGATTTTAGATTTTAGATTTTAGATTAAGATTCCTCTATTGAGAAGTATTGTTGTTGAAAATTTGTCTTTTTTATTTAAAAAATCCTCTGTTATTTTGAAAATGTGTCCCTTTTTGGTATAAAATTCATTAAATTAAATT
>JAAAKG020135129.1:0-13628 GCA_010014905.2 Druon quercuslanigerum
GGATAGGATAGTATAGGAACGGATAGATTCTGATAGAATTTGCTAGAATCTGATAGAATTGGAGAGGATAGTATATGATAGGACAGATGTAAAAAATAGGAAAATGTAACATAGCAAATTTTATTTATATCCTTATTCTACATTGGATAGGATAATATCGCATTGGATCGGATAGAATACGATAAAATCGTATAGCATCGGATAGGAATACATAGGTTCGGATACCATGGTACATGATAGGATAGATATCAAAAATTGGAAACCACAACAAAAAAGATCGTATTTTTGTTGTAATTCCACACGGGATAAGATGAGATGTTAAATGGTGGGGTAGATTTTGATAGAATATCATAGAATCGAATAGAATTGTATAGGACCATACATGGCAAGACAGATATAAAATATAGGAAACTGTAACTTAGCAAATCTGATTTTTATCTCAATTCTACATACGTTAGGATAATATTGTATAGGATCAGATAAGATCTGATAGAATCGGATAGGATCCGAAAGGATCAAATAGGTTTGGATATGAATTATAGAGAATTTATTTGAATCTTTTTTCCACACGGGATAAGATAAGATCGCATAGGAACGGATAGATTTTGATAGAATCTGATAGAATCGGACAGAATTAGAGAGAATGGAACATGATAAGACAAATTTTAAAAACAGGAAATTGTAACATAGCAAATTTTATTTATATCTTAACTCTACGTTGGATATGATAATATTGCATAGGATCGGATAGAATCGGGTAGAATCGGATAGGAATAAACAGGATCGAATACATGGCACAAAAGATTTCAAATACAGAAAACTATAACTTAGGAAATTTTATTTTCATTCTCAACTCTACATAGGTTTGTATAATATTGTGTAGTAGTGGATAAGATCTGATAGAATCAGATATGATCCGATAGGATCAAATAGGTTCGGATATGATTGATAGAAAATTGATTTTTATCTTTATTCCACACGGGATAAGATAAGATCGTATAGGAACAGATAGATTTTTATAGAGTCTGATAGCATCCGATAGAATCAGATAGGGCAATACATGGCACGAAAGATATCAAATATAGAAAACTATAAATTAGCAAATTTTATTTTCATCTCAATTCTATATAGGTTAGGATAATATTGTATAGGATCAGATAAGATCTGATAGAATCGGATAGAATCAAATAGGTATAGATATGATTTATGGAACTTTATTTTTGTCTTTATTCCACACAGGATAAGATGAGGTTGTATAGGAACGGATAGATTTCGATAGAATCTGATAGAATCGAAAAAAAATTGGATAGTATCAAATTGGATTCGATATAATGAAGTAGTTTTGGATAAAATCGCATAGGATCATATAGGATGATATAGGTTCGGATAGAATAGTGCATGAGGTGGCAGATACAAAAATTGGAAACGACAACAAAGAAAATCGTATTTTTATGTTAATTCCACACAGGGTAAGATGAGATCGCATATGGTCGGATAGATTTTGATAGAATCTTAGTGCATCGGATAGAATTGGATAAGGCAATGCATGGCACGACGATATACAAAACTATAACTTAGCAAATTTTATTTTTATCCTAATTATACATAGGTTGGGATAATATTGTATAGGATCGGATAAGGTCTGATAGAATCAGTTTGGATCCGATAGGATCAAATAGGTTTGGATATGATTAATACAAAATTTATTTTTATCTTTATTCCACACGGGATAAGATAAGATCATATAGGAACGCATAGATTTTGATAGAATCGGATAGAATTGGAGAGGATAGTACATGATAGGACAGATGTAAAAAACAGGAAATTGTAACAGAAAATTTTATTAATATTTTAATCCTACATTGGATATGATAATATCGCATAGGATCGGATAGAATCGGATAAAATCGGGTAGAATCGGATAGGAATAAATAGGTTCGAATACATGGCACGAAAGATTTCAAATACAGAAAAATATAACTGAGCAATTTTTATTCTTTTCTCAACTCTACATAGGTTTGTATAATATTGTATAGGATTGGATAAGATCTGATAGAATCAGATAGGCTCCGATACGATCTAATAGGTGTGGATATGATTTATAGAAATTTTATCTTTATCTTTAGTCCCCACAGGATAAGATAAGATCGGATATGAACGGATAGATTTTGATAGAATCTGATAGAATCGAATAGAATTGGAAAGGATAGTACGTGATAGGACAGATTTTAAAAACAGAAAAGTGTAACAGAAAATTGTATTTATATCTTCATTCTTCATTGGATATGATAAAATCGCATAGGATCGGATATAATCGGATAAAATCGGATAGCATTGGGTAGAATCGGATAGGAATAAATAGGTTCGAATACAAGGCACAACAGATTTCAAATACAGAAATCTATAACTTGGCAAATTTTATTTTTATCTCAACTCTACATAGGTTCGTTTAATATTGTATAGGATCGGATAAGATCTAATAGAATCGGATAGGATACGATAGGATCAAATACATTTGGATATGAATGATAAAAAAAATATTTTTATCTTTATTCCACAAGAATAGTTGAGAGGATAGTAGATGATAGAACAGATGTAAAAAACAGGAATTTGTAACTGAAAATTTTATTTATATTTTAATTCTACATTGGATAGGATAATATCGCATAGGATCGGATAGAATCGGATAGAATCTGATAGAACCGGATAGGATACGATAGGATCAAATAGATTTGGATATGAATGATCAAAAAAATATGTTTATCTTTATTCCACAAGGATAATATAAGAACGTATAGGAACGGATAGATTTTGATAGAATCTGATAGAATCGGATAGAAATGGAGAGTATAGTACATGATAGGAAAAATGTAAAAAATAGGAAATTGTAACATAGCAAATTTGAATTTATATTTTAATTCTACATTGGATAGGATAATATCGCATAGGATCGGATAGAATCGGATAGGATACAATTGGTTGAGAAGGTGAAAATGTAAATTACTTTTTGTTTTTGAAGGTGACCTTGGATGCCTTATTGCCTGGAAGGAACTACTCGATAATCGTCCAGGCGATCAGCAATAAGGTGGAATCGAACGAAACGATTTTGAACCAAGCGACGAAACCTGCGAGTCCTATTATCGAGGACCTGAAGTCAATCGAGAAGGGGTTGAACATCTCCTGGAAAAGCGATGTAAATTCGAGACAGGAGAAATTCGAGGTGACGCACAACAGAAATGACACGGGTGAAAGTGCGACAACTCTGACAACCGAGTCACACATTGTCCTCGAGGACCTCTACCCGGGTGCCGGATATGAGGTCAAGGTTTTTGCGATCAGTCACGGCCTCAGGAGCGAACCGCATGATTATTTTCAAGCAGTGCGTAAGTATCTGAATTCCGATTCCTTTTATTATATTTCATAAAGGAATTGCTAGAATTCAGCTAGGGTTTAGTGCAATTCAATATGAATTTAGTCGAATTTCTAGAACTTACTTATTTCTATTCCTAGAAGTCAATTCTAATTACTAGATTTAAGTTTGGCTTGCTAGGAATTCAATTTTCTTGAATTAGGTATGAATTTCTTTAGTTCATTATAAAATTTAGTTGAATTCAATTTCATTTCATATTATTCAATTATTTCAATTCCTGAAAGACAATTAAAATTTTTAGGTACCAAAGTGAATTACTATAATTTTATTTAAATTAATAGAATTTAATACGAATTGCTATAAATCAATACTATTTAGTTCAATTTAAATTTTAATTGTTACAATTGACTTTGAATTTTTAGAATTTAATTTAAATTGCTATAATTCAATTTGAATCGCAAAAATTGAATTTATATTGCTAGAATTTAATTTGAACTATTGAATTCAGTTTAAATAATAGAATTAAATTCTAGTTGACAGAATTTAATTTAAATCTCAAGAATTTCTTTTGAATGGTTAGGATTTGTAATATTTGATTTGCTAGAATTGAACCTCAATTGCTAGAATTCAATGTGATTTAATAGAATACAGAAATATTTCAATTCTTAGTATTTACTTGAAGTTGCTACAATTAAATTTTAAATTGCTAGAATTAATTTTAAATTGATAAAATTCAAAATTATTGCTATAACTGCATTTTAATCAATTCTATTTAATACTGGAATTCCATTGAAATTACTAGAATTGAATTTGGATTGTTGAATTCAATTTACTACACAAGAATTTCTTTCAAATTCTGAGGATTTGTTAGAATTTCAATTGCTATAATTCAATACTAGAATTCGATTATTTCAATTAATAAAAGCTAATTATGTAATAGAATTTAATACGAATTGCTATAAATCAATATTATTTTGTTCAATTTAAATTTTAATTGTTACAATTGACTTTGAATTTTTAGAATTTAATTTAAATTGCTATAATTCAATTTGAATCGCAAAAATTGAATTTACATTGCTAGCATTTAATTTGAACTATTAAATTCAGTTTAAATCATAGAATTAAATTCTAGTTGACAGCATTTAATTTAAATCTGAAGAATTTCTTTTGAATGGTTAGGATTTGTAATATTTGAATTGCTAGAATTGAACCTCAATTGCTAGAATTCAATGTGATTGAAAAGAATACAGAAATATTTCAATTCTTAGTATTTACTTGAAGTTGCTACAATTAAATTTTAAATTGCTAGAATTCATTTTGAATTGATAAAATTCAAAATTCTTTGGTATAACTGCATTTCAATCAATTCTATTTAATACTGTAATTTCATTTAAATTACTAGAATTTAATTTGGATTGTTGAATTCAATTTAATTCTCAAGAATTTCTTTCGAATTCTTAGGATTTGTTAGAATTTTAATTACTAGAATTCAATGCTAGAATTCGATTATTTCAATTAATAAAAGCTAATTATATAATAGAATTTAAGAGGAATCGTTACACATCCATATTATTTAGTTCGATTCAAATTTGAATTGGTACAATTGACTTTGAATTTTTAGAATTTAATTTAAATTGCTATAATTCAATTTGAATCGCGAAAATTGAATTTATATTGCTAGAATTTAATTTGCACTATTGAATTCAGTTTAAATAATAGAATTAAATTCTAGTTGACAGAACTTAATTTAAATCTCAAGAATTTCTTTTGAATGGTTAGGATTTGTTAAAATTTGAATTGATAGAATTGAATCTCAATTGCTAGAATTCCATGTGATTGAATAGAATACAGAAATGTTTTAATTCTTAATATTTAATTGAAGTTGCTACAATTAAATTTTAATTGCTAGAATTCACTTTGAATTGAAAAAATTCAAAATTAATTGCTATAACTGTATTTCCATGAATTCTATTTATTACTGGAATTCCATTGAAATTACTAGAATTGAATTTGGATTGTTGAAATCAGTTTAAATTAATATAATTTAATGTTAGCTGCCAGAATTTAATTTATTTGTCAAGAGTTTCTTTAGAATTCTTAGGATTTCTTAGAATTTGAATTGCTAGAATTCAATGCTAGAATTCGAATATTTCAATTAATAAAAGCAATTCAAACTTGAATTGCTAGAATTAAGTTTGAGTTGCTACAATTGGCTTTGAATTTTTAGAATTCAAGTTTAATGGTTATAATTACTAGAATTTACTTTTTATTATGGAATTCAATTTAAATTAAAATAATTCAATTTGAGTTGCCAGAATTTAATTTAAATCTGAAGAATTTTTTTTAATTGTTCGATTCAAACTTGAATTGCTAGAATTCAGTTTGAATTGCTACAACTGACTTTGAATTTTTAGAATTCAATTTTAGTTGTTCTAATTCAATTTTAATGGGTAAAATTCAATTTGAATTTTCATTAATTCGACTTGAGTTGCAAGAAATAAATCTTGATTTCCAATTCTCAAATTTTGTATTTCTAGAATTTAATTTAAATTACTAGAATTCACTTTTTATTATTGAATTCAATTTAAAGTTAAAAAATTCAATTTGAGTTGCCAGAATTTAATTGAAATCTGAAGAGTTTATTTTTGAAATGTTGGAATTGGACAGAATTCGAATTGCTATAATTCAACCTGAATTGCTAGAATCGAATGGGATTTAATAGAATAAAGAATTATTTGAATTCTAAGTATTTAGTTTAAGTTGCTACAATTCAATTTCAAATGCTAGAATTTATTTTGAATTACTGCAATTGCTTTTGAATGTTTTTTTAATTCAATTTTAATTGTTATAATTCAATTTGAATCGCCAAAATTCAATTTGAATCGTAAGAATTAAATCTGAATTCGAATTTTTAGATTAGTATTCCTAGAACAGAATTTAAATTACTAGAACTTAATTTGAATTACTAGAATTCAATTCAAATTTATGAAATTCAATTTTAGTTGCCAGAATTTAATTTAAATCTCAAGAATTTTGTTTTGAATGGTTAGGATTTGTTATAATTTGAATTGCTAGAATTGAACCTCAATTGCTAGAATTTAATGTGATTTAATAGAATACAGAAATATTTCAATTCTTAGTATTCACTTGAAGTTGCTACAATTAAATTTTAAATTGCTAGAATTCATTTTGAATTGATAAAAGTCAAAATTCATTGCTATAACTGCATTTCAATGAATTCTATTTTTATTGGAATTCCATTTAAATTACTAAAATTTAATTTGGATTATTTAATTCAGTTTAAATTAATAGAATCTAATTTTAGCTGCCAGAATTTAATTTTATTCTCAAGAAGTTTTTGCGAATGCGTAGGATTTGTTAGAATTTCAGTTGCTAGAATTCTATGCTAGAATTCGATTATTTCAATTAATAAAAGTTAATTATATTATATAATTTAATATGAATCGCTATACATCAATATTATTTAATTCGATTCAAATTTGAATTGCTACAATTGACTTTGAATTTTTAGAATTCAATTTTAATTGTTATAATTCAATTTTAATGGAAAAAATTCAATTGTAATTTTCAAGAATTCGACTTGAGTTGTAAGAAATAAGTCTGAGTTCCAATTCTGAAGTTTTTTATTGCTAGAATTCAATTAAAATTACTAGAATTCAATTTTTAATATTGAATTAAATTTTAGTTGTCAGAATTTAATGTAAATCTAAAGAATATCTTCTGAATGGTTAGGATTTGTTATAGTTTGAATTGCTAGAATTGAACCTGAATTACTAGAATTCAATGTGAATTAATAGAATACAGAAATATTTCAATTCTTAGTATTCACTTGAAGTTGCTACAATTAAATTTTAAATTGCTAGAATTCATTTTGAATTGATAAAATTCAAAATTCATTGCTATAACTGCATTTCAATGAATTCTATTTATTACTGGAATTCCATTAAAATTACTAGAATTCAATTTGGATTGTTGAATTCAATTTAAATTAATAGAATTTAATCTTATCTCCTGAAATTAAATTAGAATAGTAACAGTTAAATTTAATTTTTAATAATTCAATTTGAATTGACAAAATCAAATTTAAATTGCAACAATTCAATTTCCGTTTGAAGAGTTCAATTTAAGTTACATGAATTCAATTTTAGTTCCAAGAATTAAATTTGAATTGCTGTAATTGAAATTAAATTGCTATAATTGACTTTTAGTTTGTATAATTCAATTTAAATTGATAAATTGCTAGATTTTAATTGGATTTGCTAGAATTCAACATGAGTTTCTAGAAGTCATTATGAATTTAGATGAATTTATTCGGATTTCCTATAATTCAGTATATTCGATGAAATTTAAATTTTAAGAATAAAATATAATTTTCAAGAATTCCATTTGAATAAATAAAAAAAAACTTAAATTGCAAGAATTTAATTTGAATGTCAAAAAACAAATTTCAATTGCCAGAATTGACTTTGAATTTCTCGAATTCAATTTGAACTTGTAAATGGCTTAATTCTGAAAATTAAAATAGAATTGCTGGAAATTAATTTAAATTGCTATAATGCAACCTGAATTGATGAAAGTCAATGTAAATTTAAATTAGATTTTCTATATTTCAGTTATTTCAGTTCCTAGTATTTACTTTAAATTTTTTAACATGAATCTGAATTCTAAGAATTAATTTTAAATTTCAAGTTTTCAATTTAAATTGATGGAATTGAATTTAGGCAGCCAGAACTCAATTTTAGTTTTAAAAGTTAAATTTTAATTGACAGAATTAAAGTTAAATTGCTGTAATTGATTTTGAATTTGTAGAATTCAATTTGAATTTCTAAGTTGCTAGATTTTAATAGGATTAGCTAGAATTCTATATGAGTTGCTAAAATTGATCATGAATTTAGTTAAATTTACTTTGTTTTTCTATAATTTATTTATTTAAGTTCATGTTATATATTTTAAATTGCTGAAATTAAATTAAAATTGTGAGAATTCAATTTAAAGTGATAAAATTAGTCCTACACTGCAAGAATTTAATTTTAATTTCAAAAATTAACTTTGACTTTCTAGAAATTAATTTAAATGGCTTCATTGCTAGGTTTTAATAAAAGCTTATAAAATTCAACACGAGTTGTTAGAATTCAATATGATTTTCCAGAATTCAATATTTATTTAGTTGAATATGATTGGGTTTTCTGTAATTTAGTTATTTTAGTTTCTAATATTTATTTTAAACTGCTTATCCTAAATTTGAATAGTAAGAATTAATTTAAAATTTCGACAATTAAATTTAAATCTAAAAAATTGAATTTAAATTATATGAATTCAATTTTAATTCCAAGAATTAAATGTGAATTTATAGGATTTAACCCGAGTTGCTAGAATTGAACTCGGTTTGCTAGAATTCAACCGGAGTTGCTAGAATTCAACCCGAGTTGCTAGAATTCAATGTGAATTTCCAGAATATAATATGAATTTAGTTTTATGATTGGATTTACTGTAATTTATTTATTTTAGTTCCTAGGATTTATTTTAAACTCCTTTACTTAAATTGGAATAGTAAGAATTAATTTTATAATTTCGAGAATTCAATTTAAATTGACAAAGTTGTATTTAAATTGTAAGAATTCCATTTTATTTCAAAAAAATTCAATTTAAGTTAGATGAATTCAATTTTAATTTCAAGAATTTAATGTGATAGAATTCAAACTGAGTTGCTAGAATTCAACCCGATTTGCTAGAATTCAACCATACTTGCTAGAATTCAAACTGAGTTGCTAGAATTCAATCTGATTTGCTAGAATTCAAACTGAGTTGATAGAATTCAACCGGAGTTGCTAGAATTCAATGTAAAATTCTAGAATTTAATATGAATTTATTTGAATATAATTAGATTTACTGTAATTTATTTATTTTAGTTCCTAGTATTTATTTTAAACTCCTGAACTTAAATTTGAATAGTAAGATTTAATTTAAAATTTCGAGAATTCATTTTAAAATTTAAATTTTAAATTTAAATTGCAAGAAATTCATTTTAGTTTCAAAAATTCAATTTAAATTACATGAATTCGATTTTAATTTCAAGAATTAAATGTGAATTAATAGGATTTAACCCGAGTTGCTAGAATTCACCCAGATTTTCTAGAATTCAAACTGAGTTGCTAGAATTCAACCACAGTTGCTAGAATTCAATCCGAGTTGCTAGAATTCAAACTGAGTTGCCAGAATTCAACCATAGTTGCTAGAATTCAACTCGAGTTGCTAGAATTCAAGCTGAGTTTCCAGAATTCAAGCAGATTTGATAGAATTCAAACTAAGTTGCTATAATTCAACCTGAGTTGATAGAATTCAATCCGAGTTGCTAGAATTCAATTGGCGTTGCTAGATATCAATGTGAATTTCTAGAATTCAATATAAATTTATTTGAATATGATTGGATTTACTGTAATTGATATATTTTAAACTACTTAACATAACTTTGAATAGGAAGAATTAATTTAAAATTACCAGAATTGAATTTAAATTGCAAGAATTCCATTTTAATTTCAAAAATTCAATTTAAATTACATGAATTCAATTTTAATTTCATGAATTAAATGTGATTTGGTAGTATTTAACCTGAGTTGCTAGAATTCAACCCGATTTTCTAGAATTCAAACTGAGTTGCCAGAATTCAAGCAGATTTGATAGAATTCAAACGGAGTTGCTAGAATTCAACCCGGTTTGCTAGAATTCAATCGGCGTTGCTAGACTTAACCTGAGTTGCCAGAATTCAAGCAGATTTGGTAGAATTCAATCCGATTTTATAGAATTACAACTCAGTTGCTAGAATTCAACCCGATTTGCTAGAATTCAATCGAGGTTGCTAGAATTCAAACTGAGTTGTCAGAATTCAAGCAGATTTGATATAATTCAAACGGAGTTGCTAGAATTCAACCCGATTTTATAGAATTCAAACTCAGTTGCTAGAATTCAATCCGATTTGCTAAAATTCAATCGGCGTTGCTGGAATTCAATGTGAATTTCCAGAGTTCAATATGAATTTATTTACATGTTATTGGATTTACTGTAATTTTTTTATCTTAGTTCCTAATATTTATTTTAAACCCCTTAACTTAAATTTCAATAGTAAGAATTAATTTAAAATTTTAAGAAATAAATTTAAATTAAGAAATTGAATTTAAATTGCAAGAATTTCATTTTAATTTCAACAAATAAATTTAAATTGTATGAATTCAATTTCAATTCAAAAAATTAAATGTGAGTTGATAGAATTTAACCTGAGTTGCTATAATTCAACCCGATTTGCTAGAATTCAAACTGAGTTGCTAGAATTCAACCCGAGTTGCTAGAATTCAATAGGAATTGCTAGAATTCAATGTCAATTTTTAAAATTCAATCATGCAAGATCTTAAGAAATTTACAATCAGTTTTGAATTTTTTTAGTTCCACATCCACCGAGGAACCTAAGCGTGGAAAATGTGACATCAAATACAGTGCTAGTTCACTGGGAAGCTCCAACAGACTCAATATTTTCTGAGTATGCGATCAGATATCGAACAGAAGACGATCCGCGATGGGTGAAGCTGCCGAGCGTCAAAGAAACGGAAGCGGAAGTTGCTGACATGACACCGGGGGAAAGATACACAGTTCAAGTCAACACTGTCAGTTTTGGGGTAGAGAGTCTCCACCCTCTTCAAGTCAATCACACAGTCCGTAAGTCAATTTTTCGAAAAATCAATTTCAAAATCTTTTTTTTCTTCAAGTGTTTTGAAAATTTTATTCATTTTTAATGACTAGATTCCAGTATTAATTGCTAGAATTTTCTAAGAATTGAATTCAATTCAATTGGATTGGCTAGAATCCAATTATTTCTGTTTCTATAATTTATTTCAAAACGGTGTAGTTAAATTTTAATTTAATAATTTAGTTCGGATTCAGACACAAATTTAAATTTAAAGAATGAAATTTAAACTGTATTATAATGCAATATTATTTGCTAGAATTAAATAGCAAGTGCTATAAATCAATATTAATTAATTTGAGTTCAATTTTATTGACTCTGAATTAATTGTTTTAATTCCTAGTATTTATTTTTAATTGCTGAAATTTAATTTTTATTGCTAGAATTTCTAGAATTCCTTTCTAGAAATCTATTTAAATTACTATCATTGAATTTCAATTGGAAGAATTAAATTGTAATTTTTAGGATTCAATTTGAATTCTTAGAATTCAATGATAATTACTATAATAAAGTTTCAATTTCTCCATACAAAATTTGTGGTGGGTCAAATTGACCCAGAGTGTTCTCCGAGGGTTAATTAGTACAATTTTATATAAATAGCTAGTTTTCAATGTGAATTGCTAGAATTCGATTTCTATTACCAGTTCTCAATATGAACTTTTAATTTTATTTGCTAGAATTGAATTACAAACTAGATTTCCTTACCAATTGCTAAAATTTAATTTAGATTGCTAAATTTTAGTACAAATTAGTAGCATTGAAATTAAATGACTAGATTTCAGTACTATTGCTAGAATGTTATTTAGATATACTAGATATCAATAATAATTGCTGGATTTTGATTTCAATTTGGAGTAGTCAATATGAATTTGCTAGAATTGAATTAAAAACTATGTTTCCATACTAATGGCTAAAATGTAATTTAGGTTGCTAAATTTTAGTTTGAGTTACTAGAATTAAAATTAAATGTCTAGATTTCAGTATGATTGCTAGAATATTATTTAAACATTTCTAGATTTTAATGAGAATTTATAGAATTGGATTTCAATTAACAGTTAGTAATGCGAATTAGCTAGAATTGAATTCAAAACTAGATTTTCATACGAATGGCTAAAATGTAATTTAGATTGCTACATTTTAGTTTGAATTGCTAGAATTGAAATTAAATGGCTAGATTCAAATATGATTTCTACAATGTTATTTAGATATTTCCACATTTCAATAATTATTGCTAGAACTCGACTTCATTTACTAGATTTTATTTTGAAATGCTAGATTTTAATTTGGGTCTAGATTTCTACATGAATTGCTACTAGGGTGACGCTTAAAAAGTTTAGCAATGCTAGAATTCAATACAAATTGTTATTTTGGTTTCGAAATTTTGATTTAGATCAGTAGATTTAAATTCTAAAGGCTAGAATTTAATTTAAATTAGAAGCTTTCAATTTTATTTGCTAGAATTGAATTACTATTTTAATTACTATAACTTCATATAAATATCTATATTTGAATGAGAATTGCTAAAATTTTATTTCAATATAAATTTGCTAGAACTAAATTAGTTTGAATTAGTAGAATTGAAATTAGATGGTTAGATTTCTTTACGGTTCCTACAGTACTATTCGTATATTTCCACATTTTAATAATTATTGCTAGAATTCGACGTAATTTACTAGACTTTATTATGAATTGCTAAATTACAATTTAGGTTTCGAATTGCTAAAATTCAATACAAATTTCTATATTTTGATTTAAATCAGTAGAATCAAATTCTGAATGCAAGAATTTATTTTAAATTAGTAGCATTCAATTCTATTTGCTAGAATTGAATTACTATTTTTATTACTATAATATCATATAAATGGATATATTTGAATGAGAATTGCTAGAATTTGATTTCATTTACCAGTTGTCAATATAAATTTGCTACAATTGAATCACAAAGTTGCTAAAATTTAATTTAGATTGCTATATTTTAGTTGGAATTACTAGAATTGAAATTAAAAGGTTAGATTTCATTATGATTGCTACAGATTGCTAGATTTCGACTTCATTTACTAGAATTTATTAGGATTTGCTAGATTTCAATTTAGATTTCGAATTGCTAAAATTCAATACAAATTGTTATTTTAGTTTTTATATTTTGATTTAAATCAGTAGCATTCAATTCTATTTGCTAGAATTGAATTACTATTTTTATTACTATAATTACATATACATAGGTATATTTAAATGAGAATCGCTAGAATTTGATTTCATTTACCAGTTGTCAATATAAATTTGCTAGAATTGAATAACAAATTTGCTAAAATTTAATTTAGATTGCTATATTTTAGTTTGAATTACTATGATTGAAATTAAATGGTTAGATTTCATTATGATTGCTACAATGGTATTCATATAGTTACACATTTTGATAATTATTGCTAGATTTCGACTTCATTTACTAGATTTTATTAGGATTTGCTAGATTTCAATTTAGGTTTCGAATTGCTAAAATTC
>JAAAKG020135130.1:0-13627 GCA_010014905.2 Druon quercuslanigerum
TTTTAAATACTCATTAATAATCACATTTGTTAATAATTAAATAAATAATCAAATTTAAAAGGTGAGGTTATGTAACGAACGTCACGTGTCACGTGGGTGATTTCACAAGTCGGCCATCTTGGAAACGTATCTTGCTGGGTTTTCTACGGTCTTCGACGTATATTATGTAGAAAACGTATAATACGTCACAAACTTCCGAGTTACACGTAACTGACCAACCCTGGTCCCGCTTCGTCCGGACTCCTGTGATACCAGCGTCGGACGGGACGCGATCTTTCTGTTGGATTGCTCTACTCCCACTGATGATCCGCAGAAGCAATGTTGTCTCGATACTAGTACGTTGGGCGTTCGTTAGCCGAATGAAGCTGGTCATAAGAAAATTGAACTGTCGCATCTCCATTTTCGGACCGATACAGGCTTAGTCCACGCGGACGACATTGATTCCAGGATACTTGGTACGCCCTGCACCCGGATTTTTTTCCGTGTACTAAGTGGTGAAAGTTTTTGGAATTGTGAGAAACGGCATAGTCATTAGTAACTGGACTTAGAAACATTAAAAATTAAAAATTAAAACAGGAAAATATTCTGTTTTAATAAGGTCAAAGCTGGCATTGAATTATATTCAAAAGTATCCATAGGGTTTTCGTTTTTTTCAATCACACTGGAAAACTCGTGTCCATACTCCATACATGAATCTTGAACAGTTTAGCGGGAAACACGAAGTTCTCCGAGTCACATCGTGAGCTCTCGGCTATGAGGTACGATCGGCGGATTCGGCTAACATACAGAGATTATTGGAGCCCATCGGAGCTATTCGTATTTTTTGATATAGTGATCTGCAACTGCAATTTCGTCAAGTAAACCTTACAATTTCTTTTAGCGCCTATTACAGTTAAAAAAATATCTTTTACTTCTTTTCACTTTCACATTGAATATGTTAATTTATAGAATAATTTTATTAACTTATGTTCCTCAAACTATTAATTTCTATAATTGCTTTTATATTATTTCATAATATCATTATCAATTTTTATTATTCTACGTTTTATTACATCAAATATCAATCTTTGCTATTAAATATATCAATTCTTGTTTTCAATATATAAAGTATTTAGATTCTAATTGTAAAGTTTAGTAAGTTCTGTTTTTGGGTTTATCGTAAAAAACTAGCATTAAAACATAAAAAAGTTTAATTTTTTGAAAATCCCACACGAGACGGAAAATAAATTAAAAGACAAAAGTTGTGAGAATGTGCCCACACAGTAGGCAGATTTTTTTACTTTTAATGATGTTTTTCACGATTAAAGCAAAAACTACGCATCGTATAAAAAAGTGATTAATAACAAACTTGTAGATCTTTTTTAAATGCACAATTTTTGTCTTCTCAGCTTTTACCGTATTTTGCATAGCTTCACCGAAAAATGTAATTTTTGGATTTTGAATTATTTTTTATGTCCTCAAAACTTGAATTATCGATTTTTCAAGAAAATTCAAAAAGTTTTTACAATAATCTTGTAGGGTATTCAAAAATGAAGACTTTTCTTCTCTTGTCTTTTTTCATATCGTGCGTTATTTGGCTTACTATGAATATTCATACAGAGAATTTTTTAAGTATAGAAAAAAATGGTCTCAAAAATATTCAAATTGTGCTCACTTTTTGAATTTTCATAAAAAATGTCTGGCTAACGAACTTGGCCTTTCGTTTAGGATACTAAAAGAGTATACGAAAAGCCAATCTAATCGATGAATTTTTTCAAAAGTTATTGTTATCGAATTCAGGGGGTCTCAACACGTGGACATTGGACAAAACCTAGAGGGCGGGAGGGGGGCAAATTTTACACAAATCTAATGCCGTCTCTGCTGAAAATGTAATAATTATCGACAAAGTAGATATTTCTTTGGTAATAGACTTTTGTTCATTTTTTTTGTACCTTGTATCGTTTGTCTAAAAAGGTAATTTTTTTATTTTTAATGTTATTTATACGATTAAAACAAAAATTACGCACTCTATTAAAAAAAAGGATTGTTAACTAGTTTCTAGATCTTTTTTTGGTGAACAAATTTTGCTTATTAATTTTTTTCGTGCCCCTTGTCCAACAATTCTTTTTTATTTTTCTTATTTTGAATGTTATTTTTTACCATTAAAACAAAAATAATAATTTCCTTTTAGTGAACAACTTTTGTCTATCACTTTTTTTTTCTTGTGTCGTTTTTCCAAAACTTTTAACTTTTTAATTATAATGTTACTTTTTAAGATAAAAGCAAAAACTGCGTGTTCTTAAAAAAAACGACCAAAAATAAGTTTGTAGCTCTTTTTTGGATATAAACCTTTCATCTGTTGTTTTTTTCGTACCTTATGTCGTATTCCAATAAAATTGTATTTTTTATTTAAAATTTTATTTTTTACCATTGAACAAAAGCTACGCATCCTATCGAAAAGTGATTACTAAAAAATATGTATATAATTTTTGAGGGCACAATTTTTTCCTATTTATCTTTTTTTCCAGCTGTTGTCGCTTGTCCAAAAATTTCGTTTTATATTTTTAATGTTTTTGTTACGTATAAGACAAATACTAAGCTTCCCATTCAAAAGTGATCAATAACAATTTTTTATCTCTTTTTTGGACAAACTGCCTTTTTCTATTAATTTTGTATTTATTTTTAATATTTTTTTACGGAAAAACCACCTATCAACCCTATATTGGCACCATATATTAAAATCTATCTGAATATAAAATCCTGCAATTTTCAACCTTAAAATTTTGTTTTTTTTGGTAGATACAGCGGGGGGCGAGGAGGCTAAAATAAAAAATGGGATTTTCTTGAAAACGGATAAACTGATTTTGACAAACAAAATATATGTTGTGTTAACTAAAAATATTAGTTTCAGAGAAAAGTTTGGATTTTTTTGGATAAAAAAAGGAGTTAAACAAATGCTTTCAAATTTTGAAAATATTTTTTTGAGATTATGGTTTAGAGGTACACCTCGAATTTTTTTCCAAAACAAAACATACATTTTTGTCACATTTTTCGTGGTAGTGCGTCATGGCGAAAAATGATGAAAACCATGCATGCCGTACACCACACAGCACACTCTCGCTCCAGCCAGGCACATCGAACTCCACTGTTCGGTTGACACTTTATGAGTGTAATTGAGCGATCGGCTAGAATAATGGTGAACTTGTACTTTGAGGAAACACTCATTTTTCATTTCTTTTGTACATAATATTATGAAAAACAAATGCGCATTTTTAAAACGTAACCCTGTAGTGAAATTAAGATTGCTGTGATATTACGTGACACACCAAACGAAATAGTTGAAAAATATTCCCGAAAAAAAGTTGGAAAGGAATGTTAGTATTATATCCATATAAAGTATTTAAATAATAATCGTCTGCAGTTTGCCCATAAAAATTATAGTTTCCAGAGTTCACCACAAGGTGCTTTTTTAGTGCAAGTCCTCTCGCCTGTCAAAAAGCGAGGTTCTTTTTTAGTGTGTGGCCCCTCGCATCTCACAAAACGGGGTGCTTTTCGCGTGTGAGTCCCCTCGCCCCTAACAGAACGGTGTGCTTTTTCAGTGTGTATCCCCTTGCCTCACACAAAACCATATACTTTTTATGTAATTATTTCTTTTAATCATTTAGTATTTCCGCTGGTTTAAAAACTGTTGATAAGTGTCTAGCAACAACCAACAGTCTGTTTTCCTTTAGCATATTCGCATGTGTGATGCGTCAAACCAGAAACACCAACGCTGTTAGGCCTATATCTCAAGAAGCATCTGTATGCTGTGCGAGAAATATAGCGAGATGGAATTTTCAATCTGAGTAAATTTAACCGTTCTAGAACGTACTGAATCTTCAGTTTCCCATCTTTATCCAGCATTTCTGCCACATATGATATCGTTTGGCTCAGTTGGTATGCACCAGTGAATAAGATCTTCAAATCTCTGTCCGTCATTTCTAGAAAATCTAAAATGTCATCGGATTAACACTTTTAAATGGTAACTTTCGACGAAGCCATCCATTTTCTTCTACCTCAGTCGCCAAAGTATTCTGCAACTCTTTTTGATTATGCATTCTCTGGAGAATTTCATCGAAAGTGTCATCGTCAGAATGAAACCTTTTCCCAAAAGTGTTGTTCAGAAACGACGCGATTCTGAAATAAATCTCAATTTTCGGTATAAGCTTGTTGTCAATTTTCTGATCCAAAGGCGATATTTTTGTTTAAGTACATCGTGTACGGATTCAACTGTCCAGTGAACTTTAGTGGCAGAACGAGAATTATTGGGTTCTTCCGTGGACAGTTGTTTCCTCTTGCCTTTTAGAGCAGGAATCAAGACTTTAAAATTCTCATCCTCTAATTTTTCTTTTACATCACGTAAACCACGATCAAGGATGAAAAAGTCAACTTCTTTAAGTATTTTGCGCAAACTATTTAGATCTTCAATTGCACTTTCCAAAATTCCCGCATCATTTGCGTTAGCATAATATGGTCCGCAAGCATGTTAATAAGATTACCGTAACTTGAGCACACAGTGAAAGGTTTACAAAGGGGAACCTTCTTCTGCCCAGAGTAAGATTTCCTCTAATGTTCCTTGTTGCTGCTTTTTTGATGACGAGCATACGTGCATACAAATCAATCAGTTTATAAGAAGAATTATGGAATGACTAAAAGGTTCTCATGAGCTGATTAGAGAGGTTGGCAAAATGATCAAAAATGAAGATTGAGAGGGGTTGGATTCAATATTGGTGCACTTCAATTTTTAGAAGTTTGGTTTTTGCTTTTCAGAATTTTATGTAAAAAAAATGGAAAATAAGTGATTTCTTAAAATACAAGTGCGCCATTATTCCAGCCGTCCGCTTAATTAAACTAATAAAGTTTCAACAGAACAGTGGAGTTCCATGTGCCCGGATGGAGCGAGAGTGTGCTATGTGCTGTGCGGCATTACAAAAATCTGACAAAAATGTATGTTAAAGCAGACACTTTAAGTTTTGTTTTCGAACAAAATTGAAGATGTACCTCTAAAATATAAACTTAACATAATATTTTCAAAATTTGAAAGCATTTTTTTACCCTTATTTTTTATCGAAAAAATGCGAATTTTTTTTCTGAAAGTAGCCTTTAATGGTTAACAGAACATATATTTTGTTTGTCAAATCGGTGCAGCTGTTTTCGAGAAGAAACCATTTTTTATTCTACTCACCGCTCCATATCTCAAAAAAATTTAAGGTTTAAATTTGCAGGATTTTATATTCACATAGATGTCAATATATATTGTCAGTATATTGTGCCAATATAGGCTTGATAGGTGCGGGGGCTATTTTTACATGCGTATCCCCCTAGGTCCTGTATATCTTTTTCGGTTGCAAAATTTTTTTGTATTCATATTTTTGCGTACCTTTGATAATTTGACCGCAAAATGGAATTTTCATCTATTTCTTTGTGTGGTTAAAATCAGCACAGAAAGTAAAAAAATTGGAATTTTCGATGTTTCAAGAAAATTCAAAAAGTTTTTATGATAATCTTGTACGGCTTTGAAAGAGCAACGGGTTTTTTTTGTTAATATTAGTCTTTTTTATTTTCAAAATGCTATAATTCTGATAATTTTATTTTCATCGAAAAAATGGTCTCTAATAATTTTGAAAATGCACTAAGTTTTAGAATTTTCATCTAAAATAGTAGGCGAACGAACTTGACCTTTAACTTTGGCCCTTTTAAACGTATGCTAAAGAATAATACAATCTGTATAGTCTTTTCAAATTCATCGTAAAGATATACATACATGAACACATACATAAAAACATATTTGTACGTACATACATGCATGCATACATCAATACATGCATACATACATACATGCATACATGCATACATACACATTCATAAAAATCGGTGTTTCGGGTTCAGAGGGTTTCAAAACGTGGACATTTGACCATATCGGGAGAGTTGGAGAGGGGAGTCAAGTTTTAAACAAATATAAATAAATTCTCTGATGATAATGTCCATGAAAAAGTCAAATTTATTTTTGAGCTTCATTTTTGGAGGTCAAACTTTTTTTGAATGGTCGCGACCAATGAACACAGCTCATGAAAAAGCCTTATGAAAGCTTAACATAAGCTTTCTGTTGAAATCAAGAAATATGCCTATTTCCCAAAGAAGTCAAATTTATTTTTGAAATTCATTTTTGAAGTTCAAATATTTATTTTTTCAATAAATTCGTAGGAATAATGGAAGGATTGTCAAAAACCTAATCGTAGCTGTACAGAAACAGATAATATCTATGAAACTCTGTAAACTTTCACTCTTCCCCCCTCAACATAGCACAACACTTTGCCCAACTTTGATTTAGATCGGACAACTTTAATTAGTTGAGTAGGTTACACTGAAGAAATATGGTTCATTTCTGTAATAGTGTACAGTTATATAGTGTACTGTTTTTTGTTTTTGTGAAAAATGTTGGTTTTGGATATCATTTATAGTCGACACAGAGGGGTTGCCAGTTTGTAAATATTAAAAAATTCAAATTTTTCTCTATGTGTTTCAAAATTACTACGAATTTTTCATGTGTATAGTTTTATATAACCCATAATAATATAAAAATTGAATTAAAAAAAATTTCGATCAAATTATAATTTTTTTTTACTAGTACACTCTTTGGATTTGGTTACTGGCACACTTATTAAAAAATGTAAAGTAGCTATTTTTCATGAAATTACGTCAAATGGAAGAAACACACCACTATTTTATAAATATGAAATAATTTATTAGCTAACAGCTAGTCCTTAGGACACTTAAAATACATAGCTGAAAACCTTAAATTAGCATTATTCGAAGTTGTAGATTTTTTATTTGAAGAAATGATACTAAGTTTTTATAATCAAGACGAGAAATGATTTTCGGAAGCCATTACTATTTTTTTTTAAATTAAGGATTCCGTTAACTAAATAAAAAAGTATAATTTTGTTGATATTTTGAAGGGTTTTAAGTTAATCAAAAATTATATTTTCTAAAATATGCTTTCATACTATTACTTTTTATTGAAAACTGTAGGCATAAAAAATGTGCAAAATTTTTTTATTCGTTTGTATGGTTTGAAAATTCCGGTTACGCCAATGTTTGAATGAAAGGTGATTGTAGAAAAGTGATGATAACTCAAGGGGTTGTTGATTTCAAAGTAATGGGATGTGAACTATCCCACGACATAACCACCATAACTTTATTCATCAGGTGAAAGCCTATTGTGTCTGACTTGTTTCGCTCTCACCACTATCCAAGCGTCGCCATTGGCACGTGTCGACACGTGCTCTTGGTCTATTCTACTCGAAATTATTATAGACTCGTATTTTAAATTTAAACTATACATACAAACGATTTCTTCGTACTGTAGAAGAATATTAAAACATCAACTTTATGCTTCATTTGTCGAGCAAGAAATAGTACAAATTTAGAGGAGGAACCAGTTAAATTGCCATCCATTAAATTTTTCATACGTACGCAATGTATTATATCCATATTTGAAGGGTGGAAAAGTAAAAGCAGATCACTGAAAATTGCTTAAAAATGTTTTTTTTTCTAGAATATTCTCAAATTTCAAATACACATCGTGTTAAAAGGATTTGTTCGAAACCTTATTTTTTATAGTAGCAATACCTTAAAGTTAGATTTTCATATCCATTTAAATCAAGAGTTTTGTGGTCGAACTGGAGGGTCCGCGGTCTAAACCAGTTAACTGAGATTTTTTTGGAAATTGATTTTTTGTATTTTCTGGAACATTTTTTATATGTATTAAGTATCCCGCAGACGAAACGGCAAAATTCCTTTTAGTTTTTTTACATAGATTTTCAAAAATCGCGTTGTTCATCTGGAGCATAGGTCCACAGTCTAAACCTGTTATCTGCTTATGACGTCTTATGGGAAACCCGAGATTTTACTCACATCTGCTCAGCAAATTTTTGCAATAAACTATTTTCAATTTTTGCAAGCACATCTATGTTCGGCATGCGATTCCAATCATTTGCACATATAACAATTGTCCACAGCTAGAAAAATAACGCATAAAAATGCGATTCCGAGAAGAAAACAAAAATTAGCTGTAGCACACTGCTTTAGACCGTTGGATTTTTTGTAGATAACATATGAATAGCTTTAACTTGTCATGTAACGTTCAATTTTTATTCAAATGTTGTTTCATGCTTAAAAAAATATTAAAAATTGTAAAAATAACAAGGATATTCCTTCGCTGTGTAAAATTTCTGAAATGTCAGTTAACAGGGTTTGACGGCGGATCCTTCAACTATCTTTTTTGTTGTAAAAAAAGGCATGTATTTGAATATCTTCAGGGTTCAACAACAAAAAAATGTGAATTTTATTAGTTATTACTACTAACATTGATTTTCTCGGAACTAAATAACTATTTTCAATACAAATTTTTCCATCTTGTGTATCAACTCAACATTTTGGGGACTTGTCTATCTTTAAAAAAATGAAAATTATAATTTTTCTTGTGATTTTAAGACGCTTTTCAGAACACATGAAACTTTAACTTCAAAAGTAAAACTTTATTTCCTTGCAACTGAATGATTTTTTATGTCAAACTTTTTCCCATTGTATTGAGTGACTCAAAATCTCGGAAGTCGATAATCATTTTATTTCTGAACTAAGTGTTTCATTTCTTATCACGATCTAAATTAAACTCGGACGGGATAAACAAAAGAGTCAATCCGACATGATCACCTTTGGACAATATGTTGTCATAGCTGGATGCTTCTTTTCAATCAAAATTTGTCAGTATTGATTAAGCAATAAATCAGTTTTGCTATTATGGTAGTTCCACTTTTGGCTTTTCCACGTTTATTTTTTCGACCCAATTACCTTGCAATTTAGTTTTTTTCTATTGTAATTTTGTCATTTACAATCTTATGTAAAGTTGAGTTTCAATATTGTGTAATAAAAGTTTTGCCACATATATGTTTTACAAATTACTTAACAAAATGGATATTCCACAATAAGGCTAAGCATATTTATTTACGAAATATATATTACAATAAAAGGCGAAATATTGCAACAAATAGCATATTTCCACAGAAAATTGAAATTTAGTATTGAGTATTTGCGCATGCCTCTGAGTCTGTGATACCAGGATATAGATTTCTCAGAGGCTCAGGTGTTCGCCGAGACGCATCTGCGGCGTCTTGAAAAGTACAGATTCGGGTTTCCCAAAAGTTTACTGGAAAAACTGATCGTCTTTCAAATTTGCCTACATTTTTGAAGGATTTTATATTCTTAACGAGAAAAAACTTGTAGATTCAATATGAGCTGAACAAATTATTACCTTTAATATACTAATCAAAGTTAATTAAAATGTCCAAACTTATGGGGGATCCTGATAAGTTAGAGAAATCATAAATTTAAGATATTAATACTAAATTCGGAGTTAGTTTACAGACACTATAAGTTATACTAATTAGTATATTGTAATAATATTATTAGGTAGTAATAATTAGACTTATTATTAAATTAAAAAAAAATTAATGCCAGAATTACCATACTACTTAAATGTTGACTAAATTCCTATAAAACAAAGTTTTTAAAAAATCTACACAGCAGAGAAATAAGATTTGTTAACTTTACAAGGATCCTACATTAAAATAGGAACTTAATTTTATGTAAAATGCATAGAATTTTCGATAGATTTTACAGAAGTTACAGATTCACGAATATTATATGTAAAATTGATTGAACTCTTCCAACCAGATAATCTTTTCAAAATGTAAACTTGAAAGAAAAATTTTTTTTTTTAAAGATGACTCAAAAATAGTGATCATTATTAAGTGTTATTTGGAATCAACATTAATAAATTAATTTCAACTATACCAAGCTTTAAAGTAATTAAAAAAAATTTTAATCTAAAATGTTGAACTCGTCTCTCAATTGTTATCTATATAAATGGTATATGCAAATCTAAAATATTAAAAAAATGTTGTTAATATTATTTAGCAATTAGTCGTTTGAAATTTGCGGGTTGAGACAGGCGCCTACAGGATGTTTTCCGTAATTTTTTCTTCATAATTTCCAAACGAGTTCTTATAAAATTTGGAAAGTTTACTAAATTCGGTTTCGATATAAATGTTAATAGTGAGATAATTTAAAAAAAAATGTATAATTCAGAGAAAAAGTTGAAATCAAGTTGGACTTAAAGTGGCCAACTTTTTGGCAATTACCCTTATGTCACAGTTTATTTGGGATACTTAATTATATAAACAAATTATTGAGTCAGAGACGGTTAAATAGGGAATTTTGAATGTAAAAGGGAAACTGAGGGGATCAAAAACGGAATTTTTTGATTTTAAAGAGTCTCAGGGGATGAAGAAGGTTGTTTCAGCTAAGATTGATTATCATTTACTGTTTATTGTTTATTTTTTATTCTTTATTATTATATTTAGTTTAAAATATTCGTGTATTTTGAAAAATAGGAGTTTTTTCTTACACGCGTTAAACAAATTGACGTATTTCTATACAACATATGAGTTTTCTGTCATACAGGCATGCTAAATACATAAATAGAGTTATCTCCTAATAACAAATAAACTAATTACTTGCAATATTGTGGTATTCTGAATAAGTCATTTTATTTATCTCTTAAAAATAAACTAAATTGGCGCCTTTTTGTTTTCATATTCCTAATACTTAAAAAATGTGTAATATTCTTTGAGAAGAAAATTTCTGTATGGAGGTTTACAGGTTTTTGGTATTTATACTATCAATACTGTGATGCAAATTACTAAAATTTTCCATTTTTCAAATCCTTTTATGGAATTTTCAAGATATTCAATTAATCAACTTCAAGTTTTTTTCTTAAAAAAGAACAAATCAAGCAAGATATTAAGTAAAATATAATATCAAAAAAAAGTATTCTTATCTCACCCGGCTCTGAACCTTATTAATATCGGGCATTGTATTAAGGTGTAATCCATCCAAATTGTATGACTCCTCATTCAAAATTTCAAAATATGTTAAACAATAAGTTCGAAAATTTTAATGGTTACAAAGCTTCCCATACAAGGATGTAATTTACCTGACTATTCTATATGTGCGACTTAAAATGTAACAAAAGCTGTATTATTTTGAAAAGAGAATATAAAATTTATTTTAGATAGGCATGGCTCACTATTAAACAAAATCGGATTAGAATTTAAAGAAAAGTTTAAACTTTTCAGCACTATGCAAAAATTTAGAAAGTTTTTGCGCAACATCAATACTGAAAGGAACATGAATTGCCCCGATGTAATGGCGACAAGGGTGGAGGACGTACTAAAATTCGAGGAACGATTCGCGATTGGATGATGCAGGGGATGCTGTGAATCAAGGGCGTGGCTGTTGGGGATGAAACCAGCCCCTCAGAAATTTGCTCTTAGGTTCATAGTATCATTCTGACTAGATTCTTATCGGACGTGTTTTCTCAATTAAGAAAACGAACGTTTATAAAAGTGAGATTTCTCAATAAAAAAAATTATTATATTAATGTATTGTTTCACGTATGTAACAAAAACTTGCTAAAAAGTGAATTGTGATAAGTTCCATGGCTTTCTAGGGAAATTAATTTCTACATTACCCTAAGTGTTGATAATAATTAGAAAATATTTGTACAAATATTGCGGATTATGGAGTGAATTTATTTCGTAGATAGCGGACTGATACTGCATTAACAGTTGCAAATTCAGCAAATAAACTAGGTAAGAAAAATTTAATTTAATTCGTAAAACGGAAAACAAAACGTTTTTGAAGTAATGCTTAATTTAATATAAACATAATGAAAAACACATTTTATTTTCGCATAAAAAATAATAAGGTATTGTGATGGAAAACTAACAATTAAATGTTAATTTTAATGCAAAATATTAACTTGAAAACTTTTTTTCCTGAGAAGATAACTTTGTACGGAAAAGATTATAACGTTTTACAGGAGAGTAAATAGAATCATTTTTATTTCTAAGTTATTAACAGATGTTCTTAATTTTCTATTTAGGAAGAAACTTTTATCGAAAAACATCACGTTTTGTTTTATTCCAAACCGTGATAAACCTCCTGAAGTTAATAAAATTTCGAGAAAATAATACTTTCTGAAAGAAAGGGTTGCTAATTCGATAATAAATCCAGCAAATATTTAGCCACTATACGTGCTCATAGGATAAAGTTAGCACTCTTTCCCTTATGCCACAGGGTTTGCGAACGATTCCCAAAGGACCATTATATTTCTCTCTTCGATTCGAAAAAAAATCTAGAAATGTCCTTTCGTAGCCAATATGTTATATAATTCAAATAATGTGATCCCATTTTCTGTAGCACGCACTTGTTGGCCTTATTAATTATTAACAGATAGGTTTCGAGACGAAATCTACCCTCGTTTCTTCAGATTTTTATGGTAAACCACACATTTATATGTAAGAGTACCTTTTGTATTTAAATATTTTAAACGGATTTAGAGAGGGTCAGCATCAGTTTTACGGGAAAACAATCGCCTAAAAAATCGATACCATGATTTTGGTGAATTTTTAAAAAATAAAGGGAGAGGAGAGACTTTTGTAAACAAGAGCAGAGAATAATACATTGCAATATGAATATTTAAATTATATTAAAAATACTATTAAATCAAATTAATTTATACTCGTTAAAATCTAAAGCTGCTAATAGTGGATAGTTTATATCAGGGTACGAAATACAAATTTGTATTTTTGAATTTTGCAAAAGCTACTCTCCCGAGCTTCTTACTTTCGGATAAAAAATACTACCATCAATTTTCCTGTATTTAAAAAAATGCTGTAGAAGTTCCGCTAGGCTGTTGCAGGCTTTCAAAAACATTTTCTGAGTTGCTGATTATAAAAATATACGAATTGGACGCTAATAAATGCTATATTTGCATAAAAAGTATTCACTATTTTTTGAGTAATAAGCTATACATTTTATTAAACAAACAACAAATTTGAAATTATTATCGCACATAGAATAAAAAATTTGTAATTTAATTAAAATTGCTGGGTCGTTGGGTGCAAGAAAAGCCTAATTGTTTTTTAAAAGTCAAGTGCTTTTTATTTTTCTGCACATAACTTCATTGAGAGAAAATAAAAACCAAGTGACTTCTGGAAATACTATTAGGCAGTTATAGTACGCAACGGTTCAATTAATTATCTGAAGTGAACTTCAACATTTTTTTCCCTGGAATAAGATGCTAAGTATATCTTCTAAAATACATCAAGAATATTTTCGGTACTGAATAAATTTTGATTATTCATACCAGGTAACGGAAAAAAATCTTGAATTTCAAAATACAAATTAAATGCATATTTTTTATATTTCAAAGATTATTGCAGTACTTTAGAATGTATTTGTAACTATAATAATGTACGTGAAAGGGATGTAAGCTAGTTAATTAATGTCTATTACGTTGAATTTCTGCGTTTAAAAAAAGGAAGATTTGATACAGTGGCGCAGCTAGCCCTGAGAGGCCCTGTATCAAAATTTCTTGGGGGCCCTTTTTAGTAAAATAAACAAAAACACTTACACAAAAACCTCAGGGCCCCCTAAGTTATAGCTAAAAATATATTTTAATATATTATTTCGATCTTAAATA
>JAAAKG020135131.1:0-13627 GCA_010014905.2 Druon quercuslanigerum
GGACCGGCCTCCTTCCTTGGTTCGCAGATGGCACCGATGTGAAATTTCGGTCAGGGTCAAATCGACCCCCCCCCCCTTCGGTTAACGGGTTAAATTTGAACTAATTCTAAATCTTCATGTAAAATCAATTATTATTCATTTTTTAATCTTTAAAACACAGTTCAATTTTGAAGATCATTAATTAATTTATATTTAAAGTTGTTCAACTAAAAATGTTTTTTTTATCAAAAATCTTTTATTGCAAACGATTCTAATTTTTAATTCTTTAAAACTACATGTTAAAATTCTTTAAATTAGACTATACGATTCAAAATTAAAGCCTAAAATAGAAAACTTTTTAAGTGAAAGATTTTCGAATTACACATTAAAAACTGAATGATATCATAACTGAAACGCATAACAGTTTAACCATTTTTTTTTAACAGATTTTTTTTCTAAAAATTTGTACAATTCCCAGTCATTTTCCGGTCCAGCAGCCACCCTAAAAGATTGACTAAATTTATAACCTGAAGATATGTAAAATTAAATATTCATTACGAGATTGAATAACTTCAAATAAAATCATTCGAAGGTTGAATTTAAACCATTTTTCATTGAAACATTGTGAATTAAAACTCAAATTAACTAAGAAAGATCTAAAACTGTTGTACTGTTTTAAATGAAAAATATTCTGATAATATAAAATGTTATAATCTAAAATAAAGAATTATTAATTGGAAGATTAGAATTAACACTGCGTGAAGGAAAAAGGTTTTTAAATAACTATTTCAAATAAATATGGGTCCACATAAAAAGGAAAGGACCCATTTGGCCGGCCGGTTCTAGATTAAGAGATTTTCGCGTTTCTCAAATTCAGGGTAAAAATTATTTTTGGGTTTGAGTGACGGACGATACTAGGAACTAAACCGATTCTGCTGACACTATACTCATGTTCCGGAAGCAATCGGAAGTGGATGTATTTCATGTTCAAAGAAAGTGTAACACGTGCGGTTATAATGGTACGCGTCAAATTTAGATGTTACTTACTCGAAAAAAATTTCGAAGTCGGGAATTTTGTCATGCTATATGACCACAAGGGCCCCTTTTATGTAACGCCCAAATATGATAATTTAGATAACATTTTATAATTCACTGACAAAATGATATAATATAGTCATAAAGTATACACTTTTCATTTTTTTTTAAATTAAAAAAATTAAAATTTTGCTATTATACACCATTTTTTACATACAAAAAAACAAACTTAAAAAAGACATTTTAATTGTTTCAACGTACATACTAAGTTTACAGAAATTAATCCTCTAAAGAATAATTAAAAAGGCATTCTTTTTCTACACAAAATGAATGTTTTCTTTTCAGTAAGAGTAAATAAAATAATTAAAAAACACAAATAAATTTTATTACTCCAAATATTTTAGGCATGCAACGATTAGGTATCTGTGCAGTAAATTTGAGAGAAAAAACTCAATAAGGCCGTTATTTTATTCAAAACAATAAAATAAATGTGATCAAGGTCATTTAATAAGTACGAAACCTGAGATGTAAACATTCAAGCAAATAGCAGACACAATCTCATTTCTGAGAATTCCAACCATCCTCTTATTTTCAAGACGTAAAAAATGGGTAAAAACAATATCTTACCTGTTTTCTATCTTCATTATCACTGTTCCCAGTACTCTGAGTATTTTGTGTAGGCTCAAAATCGTCATTTTTCTCACAAACTTGCGTTGCTGGAAAATCGTTAAAATCCATGTTCTCTAACCTCACAAAAATTATGGCTCACAGTTTATATAATTCTCGTGATAGAAGGTAAGCCAACTTCTCACAATTTTATCGTGAAACATTAATACAATTTCCACACGCGTCTAAGATAGTCATTATCGTCAAAATGGTAAAAATTAAGGTCAAATATAAAGATTAAGCGTGGAATAAACAAAAGACGCAATTGTACAAGCACAATTCTCCAAATTTTCTACGACTGTCGAAACTGCCGATTTCCCGCGAAACTCGAGACACATGTAGTCACTGTAGGCAACAAAACAGAAGGAAACTCTCAACCCCCATTGGTTGATTCAATCTTTATACTAAAAATTAAACGTTTCAAGGATTTAGAAAACAGAATGACAATTAAGTTTCTCTTAATTTTGCCAGTAATTGTAGAAAGATTATGCTATAGATCTTAAGTTATCTGAACATGATTTTTTTTATGAATTAATGCTTTTAAATATATTTTTATTACATTAGAACCCTGGATCATGCATCAGAATCTGCTCAGCCGAGCCGCCAATGGATGGGAAGAACTGCAAAAATAAACATTTGTTTTTGCAGTTCCGTGTGAAACAGCTCTAATTTGTGATAACAATATTTGATAGTTTTTTATCTTTATATTTATATTATGCAATTTTTTCATGTATACCTAAACTCATAAAATAATACGCACATTAGTAAAATGCAGACGTCTGACAGAGAGAATTTCAAATAACAGTAAAAATTCTTAAACTTGTTCTAAAATTGTTATGAGTTAGGAGGGTTACACGTAAAAGGATTTCAAAGATTATATTTTGGCATCGGATGCTGATACGTCTTTTTTATTATCTTGGCACTCATGAGTCTTTGTCAAAATTTAAACACAACATGTTCGCTGTCTCCGCCGAGTCAAGTTGGGAACTATGACTATGGTCCCGCCATGCGCAAATAAAAAAAAGTCAACCAATCAAGAGAAACGTCAAACTCCATCCATTTTGAAAAGTACGTCGCGCGGCAAATTTAAACCAAGTTAAACGTGAAGTGTGCTTATCACAAAATTAACTCGAAGTTCCTTGTAAATAAGTATCTAACTTAAAACAAAAAAGAAAAGGCATGTGTTTATTATGTGTAACGAGCATGAAAAGGAACTAATTATAATATTATGAATTTATTTTGTTTTTTTAAACTTATTTCATAAGAATTGAAATCTTGTATTAGATGTGGACTGTAAATATAGAAAGGAAAAAGAAAGTTTTAAAATCGCCAAAAGTTATATTTGTTAGAAGTGTAATTATTATAAATAAATTATAGATGTTTTGGAGGGAAAAAATAGTTATAAAGTCGGTTAAATTTTTTTTTATTGTTCAACTTATCAGAAAGAAAGTATGTATATATTTCTGAAACAGGGAATGTCCTTAAAATTTGTTTAACACTTCGAAACTTTGCACGTATATTTCATTATTGGTTGCACTGTTTTTGTATCAGAAATAGAGTAACAGTAATGTAATAAATACATCGAGTACAAACGTAAAAATTGCATAGTAATATATGTTTTTTCATGTTGTAAAAGTGATATTATTCTTTTTAGAGTGATTTTTACCTACAATAGTATATACACGACCAATTTGCTTTAAGAAACCTTGCAAATATGCATGTATAAAAATTGAAAAAAGTCTCTGTGCTTTAGATAAATTAATAAGTGCGTTATTTATCGTTGCAGATGTCTATATGAGAGGAACTCTGTGAAATTAGATAGCTTTTGAAAAATACAGAGGCAGTCTCATATTTTGTGCAGTGTTAAAACAAAATGTTTGAATAACAATTTTTCTTGATTTTATACGAAGTGTAGTGTTGAAGATTAACATAAACATTCTCCGTAGAACATGCAACAATTTGGACAAACATAATTACTTCAATTTTTACATCGACTTTGGATATTAAGGAGTTTGGTTTTTTATAGTCACCGTTATTACAATGAATTCGAATTTCCCGTTTTGAAAGGAAACTATAAAAAAACATCCTAAAGTATGCAGAACTACAAAAGCAATATCACAAATTGAAATAAAATATAATTTGATGCAAGCTCTGAATCACTGAATTATCCTACCAGAGATTCCTACCATCTCTGATCCTACTTATGCCAGAGATCTCATCTCTCATCTCTGCTTATGCTTTGCCATGATGGTAAACCAAGATGGTGGACCTTTGGTGTCGCGCGGCTTGAGCGTATTCTCGTACCCCAAGTGGCGGGACCACATGGTTGGGAACCAATTTCCTGTATTGTCATGCTGGTCATGCTGTAGTGTGCCTTGTGAAAACGTGGCCGTGTCGTATTGTATTCCCACCGTATTCCACGAAAAAACGTGGAAAATGACATATATTAATTATTTGGTTAAAAATAGATAAGAATTGTAATTATGATGTTTTAATAACACGGGGAAAATGTTTGTTTCATAGTGGTTAGAAAATAGAAGTGAAGAAGTGTTTTAATTGTTTTATACCATTGTTGAAAAGGAATATAACCTCAAAGTTTGCTAAAATGGTGAAGGAATTATACAGAGAAACTGACATCGCCCGAAAGATGTAGGTTTTATTGTTATTCTGAGATTTTTTTAATTTGATTTTTTTTTAAATTTTCAACATTTTTTTAGTGCTCTAATTTTATTTCTTCACTTTTTTTTATTTGACTTATTTGTATCATATTATTTAGATCGGAGGTATCTTTCGGTATCGATAGCAGACACAATATGGGAAAACAGGCTCATATTCATGTCGTTAATAAGAATTTGTATGGTCAAGATGGAAATAGAACTCCTGTTCCTTATGGTGTCCTGGATAAAAGAATGGTATTTGTCGAAAAATAATTTTTTTATACTCAAACAATCAAAAGTTTCATTATTTTTTACGTTTTTTATTTTGTACATTGTAACATTTTACAGTTTTTGCTGAAATACGAAATCTTAACCGATCGTTCATTGTAATTTTACATTTAGAATGACTGGTATTTCATGTGCAATTATTCAGAGTGGAATTTGATATTTTGCTTGTACAAAGCACACGAAATCTGAAATTTCAGTTTCCTTTTGCAAGACTGAACGTAAGTTTGCTGACATTTTATGGAAAATTTTATTATTTATAATATATATTTTATAGGGTACATCTTCAAATTCGAGCAGCTGTCAAACGTGCGGAAAATCACTGAACGAATGCATTGGACATTTTGGATATATAGACCTAGAATTGCCAGTATTCCACATTGGTTACTTCAGATCAATCATCGGTATTCTACAGTCAATTTGCAAAGTAAACTCTCATATTTTTGAAGTTAATTTAACCTAAATTTAAGATTGAAATTTAAGTTATATCGGCCTAATTTTTACAGAAATGCGCCTCCGTCATGTTAACAACAGACCTCAAAAGGTCTTACTTACCCCGTGTATTGAATCCCAATTTAGATTACTTAAGTCGAAAAGCTATACGAAAACAAATTCTCGAAAAAGCCAAGAAAACTTCAATTTGTCCCCACTGTGGAGAACAAAACGGAACTGTCAAAAAGGCAGGCTTGCTTAAAATTGTTCACGAAAAATTCAAGGGCAAAAAAAGCACTGATGTAGTTTTACAAGAAAAATTGGCCGAGTACAGAAACGTTACGGAAGAAAATAAAGAATTGGAAAGTATTTTGCAGAGTGGACTTGTCAACGTTTTGAATCCGTTAGAGGTAAATAGAAACATTATTTGGCTATCCCAAATTCAATTTTGTTCTGTTTGAATGATTTAATTCGGATTTTTTCAGGTACAAAATTTATTTGAGAGAATTCCGGAAGACGATGTGCCACTTCTGTTGATGAATCCAAATTGCGCACAGCCGAAGGATCTAATACTAACGAGAATTCCAGTTCCTCCGATTTGTATTCGACCTGGCGTGGAATCAGATTTAAAAGCTGGAACAAACGAGGATAATCTCACAATGAAATTGAGCGAGATTGTTTTTATTAACGACATAATTCAGAAACATCGAGGCACTGGATCGAGAGTTCAATTGTATAATGAAGCTTGGGAATTTCTACAGTTGCATTGTGCTCTTTATATTAATAGTGAAGTCTCTGGAATTCCACTTAATATGCAAGTGAGTTTCATCATAATTCTGTTTAATTCGGGGATAGAGAAACTAATCCCTATTTCTCCAGATTTCTCTATTTCTAAGCGATGAAATACTTTTGCATATAAAATTAATAGCCGTTAAATTCCGATGTTTTAAAATAATAATGAAGGTCTCGCACTCACGCCACTAATTCTCCACTTTATTTTTATAAATATTAACAAACTTCGTCGATTGTCTAAAATGTTGTATACTTTCTCAAGTATAAAACTATACACAAGGAAACAGTCCCAAAGGCTAATATATAGAAAAATTAATTAAAAATATTTTTAATAAGTCATTCCTTATTTCCTAAATTTCGTATTGTACATTTTGAATTTTTTCGTCTGTTTGAAGAAACATCTTTCAAAATTATAGCATTCCAATCTGTAACATATTTATAAAAATATTTTAAAGTGGAAAGTGTCCAGAATCAAATAATATCAAATTTGATTATTAAAAAATGAACAAATTCATATTTAAGTCGTACTGTTAAAAGTGTAATGTTCAAATGAAAGCCTTTAGTGTTTCATATATTTGAAATTGAATATCGTTAGAAATTAATGGTATTATATCAAATTAAAAGAGTTTTAAAATCAGCAACTTAATTTAATAACATTTTAATAACATTTGGAGCTTCCCAATCTTCAGGCTTCAAGAATAAACAAAGCTAAATGAAAGCATGAACCTTTTATTAATGATAGTATCTACTGTTTATACGTACTGAATAGGGTGGTTCTTATTTAAACTAGGTGAATTTTTTTCTTTAATTTCTTTGATCTCGCCCGCCTCCCCTACAAGTTTGTTTGAATGCTAGAAAAAAAGTCTCCAAATTGGAGCGAAATCGGTTAATGTTTAGAGGTTGCATAAAGTCCCATAAAGTTTCCCTTCGATTTAACATTGTAAAAAGTTAACATTTTCTACATCTAATATTTAAAGGTGATGAAATGTTACAAATAATTCCGTATTTCAGTATGTTGTTCGGAATTCGTCAGAGGATAAGAACGAATCAAGTTTTAATGGCGAATGACTTTAAGCCACTCTTATGGGTACTCAAAAAAAAACCACATGAGTGCCAAATTTGAATTTTACGTAATATTGCGATTTATTAATGCTTTTTTAATTTTTGTGTGTATAATCATTAATCGGTCATTTAAAATATTAGGTTAAATTTTAAGTAATTTACAATTGTTTCAAAATTTTTAATTTGATTAAAAAATTTTTTTTCAAGGAAGTCGCGAAATGAACCTATTTTCTAGGCAAAATGAATTCTTTAATGAATAATAACATTAAAATAATTCGTTTCAATAATTGAACAATTATTTAAATAATGCGTTTTTTTTATTTACGTATATAGTTCACGTAGAACAAGGAGGAGAAACCTTTCATATCACCAGCTTTTCAACAGATTTTAATATTTTGAAGTTCTAATTTGTTTTCTAATAATACTGAAAAATGTTTTTTTAACAATTTTAATTTGTTTAAACATTTAATAGTATTCATAGAAAACAAACTAGTACTTGAAAATATTTAAATTTTTTGAAAAATCGCAAAAATAAAATATTTAAACAAAATTAAATTGCTTAAACAATTTGAATTTTGTTTAAATATTTTTTAATATTTATTTATTTCTCCTGCTTTTTCTAGGTAAAGTGTACACTTGAGCAAAAAACGCTTCATTTAAATAATTGTAAAAGCATTTAAACAAGTTATTTTAGTTCTATCCTTGATTAAAGAACACATACCGTCAGAAAAAAATGTTCATTTCGCTAAGAACGAAAGCTGTAGACCAGTCAAAGTTCGGCAATCGACTAACTCACTGACCCGCATCGAAGCGCTCGAGAGCTCACAGGGCTTACGATCCCTTTTTCACATAGATCGCGACTCCTATACGCAAAAGCCCAAATCCAATTGATAAAGCTCGGCTCGTTCCTCACATTTATATTATAAAATCTTTTAGAAATTCAAAATACCAGTATAAAATGCAAAATTATCAATATAATTTTACGAAATTTCATAACAGTACTTTTTTCAATTAATGTGTGCCGTATAACTTTTAAGAAAGCAAATTTTTTCGAAAATTAATTAAATGTTTGTGCGATGTACTACGTATTTTAAAATATTTTTTGTATTTTTCTATTCTTACAGTGTGTGATCTCGTTTTCTTTGCTAAAAAACCAAAATATTATAAATTGGAATTATGTATCTGAAAATGTTGCAATTTTGAAGAAATCATTGTAATCGATCCAAGGTCTGCGTGATTCATATTATAAGATTATTATTTTTACAAATTTATGCGATTATTTGATCTCTGAAGGGATTCCGAGCCCTGTGATTCCTGTTTCTCCAAATTTTTCTGTTTTCAAGCGATTAAAGACATTTTTTGTAAAATTAATAGCTTGCTTTAAAATAATAATGATAAAATTGTTTGAATGTTGTTACAGCCGAAGAAATCTGGCAGAGGTCTAGTCCAACGTTTAAAAGGAAAGCAGGGACGTTTCCGAGGAAACTTGTCTGGAAAACGAGTCGATTTTTCGAGCAGAACAGTAATTTCTCCGGATCCTAATCTGCGAATCGATCAAGTAAAAATCTTAGATAAATGATCGACTATATGTATTGAATTAATAATGTATGAGTGAATATTTTTATTTTTATTAGGTGGGAGTGCCGATTCATGTGGCGAAAATTCTCACTTATCCGGAACGTGTTAATCACTCGAATATAGAATTAATGCGTAAGTTGGTCCAAAATGGACCTGATGTTCATCCTGGTGCGAATTTTATCTTCCAAGGCAAAAATAAGATTAGAAAGTTCCTACGATATGGTAATAGGCAAAAGATCGCTCAAGATTTACAGGTAAAGTGTCGAATTTTTATTTTTATTTTTCTATTTTTATACCGGTTTAACTTAAAAAATGGTAATCGCTTAAATCCTTCAAGATTCTAGAAGATTTTTTCAAATTGCAAGTGGAATGTTTTTAAGTCGAAAAGTTTCAAGTTCAGTTATTAAAAGATGATTAAATTCATATTTCAAATATATATTATCAAGTTTTAAGCATTGGTAAATCAGTAATTTTAGGTTTAAAGTGTGCAAAATTGATGTTACCTGAAGTTGTATTTTATCTAAAAACATTGTTTCAAATGAGAATAAATTTAAATTTATAAATTATAATTTAATTTTAGAATGTTTAAAAAATTCTTTTATAAATTTTAAAAACCTCCATAGAATGCAAAATTATCAATATCAGATATCATTGTATGGAATTTCATCAAATACGGTTTTATTACACTTTTTTAGGCTTTATCACTCCCAAGAAAATTTAAAAATAGGACTCGTATTTTTTCCAGCTTATGTCGATATTTGAAAGTTTAATTTGTTTGTCCGAATTTAATGATCAAATCGATAGCATTTTGTATTAAAAAGAAGAAAATTTTAGTAAGTCAATATTGTTTATTATTTTTGTACATGGGTTGCATGGGAGATTTACCATCAAACAATTTTCTCTGCAAATCTTTTTTTTCGCGTTTTGAGTCCGAAAATAATCGACACGTATTTTTTTATTTCAGCGTGATACTGAAAATCTCGAGATATGATTGTTCAAAATATGGTGATCGGGAAAAATCATTTGTTTTCAATCACTCACTACAAAAGAAGTTTTGAATAGAAAAAATTATTCTTCTACTCCAAGTGTTACGAATTTTTATAATCCCTCGCGCACGTTGCTGCGAGTGAGCTAGCTCTAAAAAGTTACACTTGGAGTTTTCATTTCTCCATTCTCAAATTTTTCCTATATATTTGACAATCTTGAACAAAAATTTTAAGGTGAAAAAAACGGATAAAAAATGTTTCAAGTTCAAAATAAATAAAATTGTGTATAAAAATGTACTATATTAGAACAAAAACTGGAAGTATGTTATACTATTTTGCAAAACTTCTGGGTAAATGCTTATTTTCAGAACAAAAATAATTTTTCTATTCCAAAATTCTTTTACAGTGAGCGATTGAAAACAAATGATTTTTCCCGATTACCAAATTTTGAAAAATCATATCTCGATATTATCAAGTATCACATTGATATAAAAAAAATACGTGTCGATTATTTTCCAACACAAAACGCGAAAAAAATATTTTGTAGAAAAAAATGTTGATTGTAAATCTCCCAAGTAATGTTAAAATTTGAATTATTTAAATTTATGATTTTTTGCTTATCTAGTTCCTATTTTAAAATATCAAACTAAATCTGGAGGTATACATTTGCTAATCAACAAAACGATCAAAAAATGTAACAATCGTTTGTTTCTTTATATTGATACATATTTTCGTATCAAATAAATACAATTGCAGTAAAAACGAAAGGTTCAGATTTAATATGGTTACGGGCTACTTACAAAAAAAAATTGGTGTCATTGTTTTTTTAACTTATTTATCACATACATTTTTAATATTACTTAAGTTTCCTTTAGAAATTTGATTTTCGAAATTCAAAGGTACTGGTAAATGTCACATTAGTTACGTGCAGTATAGAATAGAGAACAATTCAAATTGTACAACGTGAAATTAGTTTTTAAGAATTAAACCAAATATTTTTCAGCACTTTCATAGCCTTATTAAAATCGTTGTATTTCGTTTTTTAAAATAAATCTGACCTCATAGGGTCCATTCTTGTTCATATTTCGTTTAGTTGTAGTCATTTTTCCAACACATGATGCTAAAATATGGAAATAATTATCGTTGGAAAATTCATCATTTTAAAAGTTTTGTTCATTTTCGCGAATAAATAACTCGTTGGGAGAAAAATTAAAAAATCAAGGATTTAATGTATGTGTAAATCAGGTATTCATTTTACCCCTCTTTATGCCTTTTTATACCGAAATATTGATTTTCAAAATACACTCAACTTCCAGTTAAGTCAAAACATTTGAAATGAAAACAGTTCGGTTATGTCAAATTATGCTTAACCCCACCAATGTCTATTGGGGCGGAGAAGATGAACGAGTGCGCTTTATATGTGTGCCGTGTGTATCTGTGTTGTTACTATGTTGCTAAGTGGAGGGGATGTAAAATGTAAAATAACTGATCAGTGCGTTTTGATATATCTGATCTTTGACGTAACTGAGCTTTGATTTAATTGGAAGTTGAGTGTAGCTCGAAAGGTTGCTATTTGTATATTTTGTTCAACGAGGCAGTGACTGAGTTGAAGTTGACTAAATATTTAACAAATTCAATTTTCAGTGGAATGAAATAAGGATATGATTTGCATATATTGTTAATCCTGATTATTGTCGTCATGTTTCTCCCTATGAGTCGTTTGTCCGTGAAAATGAGCAAAACGTCCAGTATCGAAATTCAAAACGAAAATTTTCCTATTTCAGCTTAACAAGTTGAAAAAGGGACTACAATTATGAAAAATCTGACTAAAAATGAAGCTGACGAGCAAGCACTCGAACGAAATTAAAGGGCTTTTTCTGAAATTTGCCCATTACTTCTGAAAATTAAATATAATCTATCTGAAAACTAAGCTAATTGTAGAAAAATACTTTTAAAAATGCAGCGACGGAGGCACAATGTCAAAATTGTTTTTCGTTACGCTTCTTTTCGTTCTGTTCTATATAAAATTTTAGTTACCACATCAATTTGACATTATGTCTTCGTAGCCTCATTATCTTTTGATACTTTTTTAAACTGAGCTTAGTGTTTAGCCAAATTAATTTAAATTTATCGAAATAATTAGCAAATATCCAAAAATTCCCCTTAATTTCGTTCAAATCCTTAGTTACGAGACAAGGCTTAATTACAAAACTAAGTATTTTGTATATGAAATTTCTAAATAAAAATAAAGTAATTGATGAAATTTGTGACAAGTAGTTAAAGAAACATTGAGTATTATTATCAAACGTATCAAAAGTCAAGTGGTCAGTCCACCAAAATAGGAATTCTTTATGTGGAAATTGCACCTTATTCCTAATGAAATAAGTTTCTTTATATTGGGGTGTCTGATAATACTTTATTTCGAAATAATTAAAAAAATTGTGTGTGATTTTCTTCGAAATTTCATTTATCACTAAATATCTCTAAAATTAGACTTGATTATAATTTCTGATACCGTTAACAAATTTTTGTTCTAGTACGGGGATATAATCGAGAGGCATTTGCGAGATGATGATGTGGTTCTCTTCAATCGACAACCCTCTTTGCACAAACTTAGTATAATGGCACATAAGGCAAAAGTTATGAATCACAGAACGTTTAGATTTAACGAGTGCGTCTGCACTCCTTACAATGCGGATTTTGACGGCGATGAGATGAATTTGCATCTGCCGCAGACTGAAGAAGCAAGGGCTGAAGCCTTAGTTTTAATGGGGGTATGTTTCGAATTATGAAAAAATAAATTTAGAAATTTGCATTTAATATTTCCAAGGCTTTTGAATTTATTATCTAGCTTTTTTAAAATACGTTATTAATGTGTTTTTTATTGCAGAATAAATCAAACCTCGTGACTCCTCGAAATGGAGAACTGTTGATTGCAGCGACCCAGGACTTTATTACAGGAGGCTATTTGCTAACTCAGAAGGACACGTTTTTGAATAGAACGCAGGCTTATCAATTAGCCGGTTGCCTCGTATCTGGCTTCGATTCGGACATGGAAGTGGTTCTTCCTATACCTGCTATCCTAAAACCTTACAAATTGTGGACTGGAAAGCAGATTTTTAGCTTGATTCTAAAACCGAATAGGGATTGTCCGATCAAGGCAAATTTAAAAACGAAAGGCAGAGCCTACACTTGTAATGAGGAATTATGTATTAACGATTCTTGTAAGTATTCTTGCCAGATTAATATTATTGAGTATTTGATCTAAAATATCGAAAAATCAATTTTAATTCATCTTTTTTAGATGTAATCGTTCGGAACTCTGAACTCCTCACAGGATCGATGGATAAATCCACATTGGGTTCTGGATCAAAACAAAATATTTTCTACATTCTTCTACGCGATTGGGGTGAAGATGCTGCGACCATTGCCATGTGGCGTTTGTCACGATTAGCGAGTCTTTTTTTAATGAACAAGGGCTTCTCAATCGGAATTGGTGACGTTTCTCCTGGACAGGGTTTACTTAAAGCTAAACATGAACTCCTAAATGCTGGGTACGTAAAAAGAAATCATAATAATTAAGGATGACCACATGTCTAAATAAAAGTTCTTAAATACCAGGTTATACAAAATAAATATTAATTAAAGGTTTTCAAAAATTCCCTATAAAAATAGAATTGAAATCGCAGAATTCCAAGATTCTATTTAATTTTTTGGAAGGATATAACACAGGAAAAAGCGGAAGAATAAAAGAAAATATCTGTATTCTTAAAGGTAGTTACAGTCATAAATACTGGAAAGTATATAAAACAATTTATGCTCGGATTTATTACATTATAAATTGAATATGAATTTTCTGCAGTAGATTAAAGAATCTTTTCTTATAAAAACTACGAAACACCATTATGAGGCATAATAAGCAACTAAATATTTTAGAATTCACAACATAATTTGAAAGAAAACAATTAGAGTTAAATGCCTGTTCTGGTCAAAGTTCGAAATGTTTTTTTAAAATATTTTTTTACTGCGCAGAAATAAAGTTATCCTAATAGGTTATTATTATTATTACACCATTAAACCGTTTCCCTTTCGGGGTAGGCGTGACTCACTCGGTGGGGAGGGGAGTAGTGTGAGGAAGGGGTTATAAAATTTTTA
>JAAAKG020135132.1:0-13627 GCA_010014905.2 Druon quercuslanigerum
CCCCCCCCCGGTAAACCACTGGAGCTCCGGCCAAGCATCTCTCAACACCTCAGCTCGAACCCTTCCGCCGCCCCTGCGTGTAATCATCATTGCATCCCAAAACAGCATACTTAGCCCCATTATTCCTCTTCATAATAAAAAAAAAATCTTGTTAAATTTTCAGTCTAAGAACCTCAAAGCTTAATCATAAAGCAAAAAGTTCGAAAAATTCCGTTTTTATAATTAAAAAAAGCACAACATTTCACTTTTATGACACTTTTCCTATGCATTCGAATAATTTTCAGCATAAAAATACAGCCTACACCACTCTCGGTCATGTTCACAGTAGAACCAACCGAATCGCAATAAATTAGGAAAATTGTACTAGTGGCCACAAGAGGAGCAGTGCAGTGATCCCAACTTTAGGAAATTTTGGAACTGCGCTTGAGTCGCGTCTGCAACCCGATTGGTTCATATTAGAGCGCGAATTTAAATTATTTAAATATTCATATTTAATATTCATGGTAAATAATGATTGGTAAAGGCATCAAAAGTAATTTAATAATCCTAAAATAGAATTTTAGAGAGACAGATTAAGAAATAATGTGATTTTATTGCAAAAAACGTTAATAATTCTGACTCCAGAAAAAACAAAATTCTTAATAGATTTTATAGTAATTTTAGTGATTTTATTTTAAGTCACATTGTTGAAAATAAAAAAAGACTTATTTAGAAACTCAACAGAGACAAGATTAATCATTGTGATAAAAAAAAATCTTTTCTATCTCTGAACTCAGAATTCATACGCTCTTTTTAATTAAAATCAAATTATTTTTTATTTGACCCTCCAAAATCTTATTTGAGGATTAAGCAATTACTGTTTTTGCATTTCCTAATCATTATTTATTGTAAATATTACATTTGAATATGTTTAGTATTGAAAATGAGCGCCCTATCAGAAACCAATCGGGTTGCGGGTGCGACGCAAGCGCAGTTCAAAAAGTTCCCTAAATTGGGAGCACAGGGTTGCGTACGTAATTCACCTCAGGTAATTCACGTAGTTTTTTAAATGCAAATTACGTAAGTAATTTGCGTGACTAGTTATTCACATGTAATTTACGTTTTCAAGATGGCGACTGCCTGTTCCCTTTTGACTTGCAGACGTTTCTTAAGTTAAAAGAAATACGATTTTAGAAGAATAAAAAAATTAAATACAATCATTTATATTAACAAAGGATCAAAAATATTTACATACCTATGAGATAGAAGATGGTCGTAGCTAGTGTTATTTAAAATACTTTTACAAATTGAACATTTTGAAACTGCTTTATTTTCAACTTTCAGCCGCTCAATCTTCAGTTCTTCCCAAGGGACTTTCTGTCCCCTTGCACTTCCAACTTTTGATTTACTCATTTCTTAAATTTTATGAAAAGAAATTCATTAATTACATTTTTTACGCATTATACGTAATTAACGTGGCGAAAACAGGAGTACAAACCTTAATCCACGACTTTTCAGGGATTTATATTTTTCTAATGATGTATTTCCACGCCTGTCAACTGGTCGCCAGCCAGCAGAAAAGTCATAAGAGTAAAAGAGATAGAGAGTACTTTTCTTCCAATTTTCCACTCTCTGTCTCTTTCACTCTTATGATTTTTCTGCTGGCTGACTTCTAGCAAACAGGCGTGTAAATACCATAGAGATATTACAGATAGATTAGGCGTGATATAGGCCGCCTGTAAGTGGAAATGCCCGCTCGTTAGAAAGAGAGAGACGATGAATTTGGCATTGCTGTCTTTGTCTATTACAGAGTGAAAGAGAGAGAGAGAGAGAGAAATACCATTTCTATTCTCTCTCTCTTTTCATTTAGTGGACGCTCTCACTTACAGACATGCCTACTCTATCTGTAATATCTCCATGGTAAATACATCATACACGCTTCCAGAATTTACGTTCCTGTTTGAAGTCAACGATTCGCTTATAACTTTAAGAGATACTTAAGAATGTAACGTGACTAATCAGATTGCTCAATTATAACAGTCGAGGTTCCCTAAAGATCTGGCCACTCCAATTCGTAATTTAGGTTATGCCATTACTTGAACCATTCTTTTTAGGCCAAAAGACGGTAGGTTTAGGAAAGTTTTACGGAGGGAATTAACTTGAAGATCACGTGGGAAAAAAGTTAGAGGGAAAAGAAAACTTATTTTCTTGTTAATCGCAGCGATTTAGGGTAAAAGTTTCATTATATTAATATTAGCAAAACCACTTCATTTTTGTGACCTAAAATCAAGGGAAATACATACCCTAATATCTACTTACTCTAATGTTGCCAGTACAGAAATTCAGTTTAATAAATAGAAATTTGACCTCGAATTAGACCTAATTTATATTGTCACGAATTACCTTTTGGTTTCTCTCGTTAAACTTATCATTTGTTTGGTCTTGCAATTATACTTCTTTTTTAAATTCCATATCCTGAGACATAATTTTCTAATCAGGAGGGTTCCCCATATCAGAATTATAGTTATTTAAAAAAAGATTTTGTCCCACATCTGAATTGTAATTTTTTCCATAATCCTCTAATCCAATTTCTCGTTCAAAATCCGAATCGAAATTACTACCTCATTTAAAATTATAATTCTGTTCAATAATTTCCCTGTTCCAATTTAGGATTATGATTCTATTTCATAATTTCTCAGTTCAAAGTAAAATTTGTATTTCTTTTAGAAAAATCCGGGTTACAAGTGGCAATTAAAATTACTTTGAATAATTTCTTGTTCCAGATCAGAATTAGAATCTTGTCTGTGAATTCTTTGATCCATTTCAGAATCACATGCAACTGCTTTGAAAAATTTCCTGTTTAAACTTTCAATGAGAAATCACTGCTATAATCGAGAATGATACTTCATAATACATTATATTTTAATTCAGGTGTACCTCAGAATTATAATTCCTTTTGAAAATATACAAAACAAACTAAAAATTATCAATCTTAAAAAATTTCCTGTTCCTGTTTCCGAAGCGGAATCGTCATTCTTCTTGAAAACCTCTTCTTTTAAGCCAGCATTAAAAGCCTTCTGTAAAATTGTTTTTTTTTCAAATCTGAATCAATTAAAAATCAGAACTATAATTATAATTTTTTTCAAAAACGCCCTGTTTCATATAAAAATCATAATTATTTTTTGAAACCCTCCGTAAAAAATTAAAATGACCATTCTTTAAACAAATTCCCTGTTACAAATTAGAAACATAATTTTTTCCCAAATTCTCTTATTTCACAAGTCAAAATTGTAATTCTTCTTGAAGATTTCCTTTTACAGTTCAGAATTTATAATCATTTTGTAAAATTTATCGTTCAGAGATAAATCAAAGTTATTTTTGAAAATTCCCCGTTTTACGTAAAAATTGCAGTTCTTCAGGGAAATGGAAATTTCCATGTTTTTGCTTCGTATTATTTTTCAAATTAAAAAAATAGTTTTCCCCAAAATTTACTTTTCCAAATAGAAAAATTATTTGTTCTAAAATTCTTACTTTCCATATCAGAATTGTAATTCTTCTTAAAAATTTTCTCATCGAAGTCGGAATTTAAATTATGTTGTAAAATTCCTCTTTCCCAATCCGAATCATAATTATTTTTCAAAAATTCCACCGTTAGAAATTGCAATCAAAATTCATTTGCAAAATATAATCTTCTAAATCAAATTTGAAATTATTTTTGAAAATTTTTAATCCCGGATCTGAATTATAATTTTTCTTAGAAAATTCTCTTATCCAATTTAGGATCAGAATCATATTTCTTTTCCAAAATTCTCCCATTTTAAAACCGAACTGTAATTCTTCTTGAAAAAATACTTTTCCAAATCAGATTTAAAATTCTTTTGAAAAATATCTTGTTTCAAATCTCAATCATAGATTTCGTTTGAAAATTCTTTGATCTATTTCAGAATTACGAACAATTGCTTAGAAAAATTTGAAATTCCAAATGAAAATGATAATTTTTCTTGAAAACTAAATGTTCCAAGTCAGAAAAATATATTTTTTTAAACTAGTTGTTACGCAAAATCATGATTCTTTTTAAATATGATATATAATTATAATAATATATAATTTTGCCGAAAATTTCCTTTTCCAAATTAAAAGAAACATTTTTTCTGAAATTCTTCCATTATAAATCAGAATTACAATACTTTTGGAAAATCCCTGTACCAACTAAAAATTATCATGCTTTTAAAAAATGTCTTGTTTCAAATCAGAGTTATAATAATTAATTTAGAAAATTCTCTTTTAAAACATAGAATTACAGATATCTGCATAAAAATCATATGCTAAATTGCGTGTGCGGTAAAAAAATGGCGGCATCAATATGGCGACCATAAGCCGAAAAATTTTAGAACATAAATCAAGACGCTGCTGCCGCCAAAACTTAATGCGATCAAATAAAAGGTTTAAGAGCTCATTCTGAAGCTTTAACACCAAACAACAAAAAGCTATGTACACCTTATCAAAAGTCAAGATAGCGGAATCAATATGGCGCTCCTAAACAGAAAAATTTCAGAACATCAATCAATTCATCTCTGCCACCAAAATTAAGACAATCCACTAAAACACTTAAGGGCTTAATTCGAAGCTTGAACACCAAACAAAAAAATCTGTGTGCATTTTATCAAAAATCAAATTAGCGGTATCAATATGGCGTCCATAAACCGAATAATTTCAGGAAATCAAGCAAATCTACGCCGCCACCAAAGTTTAACGCGATCAAATATAACGCTTTAGGGCACATTTTGAAGCTTGAACACTAAACTACAAAAAGCAGTGTGCGCATTCAAAAAATATATGCTGGCGTCAATATGGCGGCCATAAACCAAAAATTTCAGAAAATAAACGAAATTAATACTGTCTTCCAAATTAAACGCACTTGGATAATGTGCCGAAAGGCTTATTTTAAAGCTAGAATACGAAAGTACAAAAAGCAGTTAGTACTGAATTAAAAATGGCACCTATGAAGTGCAAAATTTAAAAAAACTGGGCAAAAAACATTCGGTAAAATATGTAGGGCCACAGAACTTTGTGTTTTATTGTTTATTTTTTTGTTTTTCTGTACTCTAATGGCACGTCATGTCATTCATTTCAAAAATTACAAACGGCGGCTCTAATATGGCGGCCGAAAACTTCTAAAATGGGTATTTCTGCCCGAATAAGGGTAAGACCGTCATTGCAACCGACTCATAACTCTTAAAGCGTTTTATTTTATTGCTCCTAAAATGGGTATTTCTACCCGAATAAGGGTAAGACCGTCCATACAACCATCTCTTAACTCTCAAAGCGCTTTATTTGATTGCTTTAAATTTTGGCGGTAGCAGACACTTGATTTATGTCCTGAAATTTGTCGACTTATGGCCGCCATATTAATGGCGCCATTTTTTCAAGGCGCACACGGCCTCTTAAAGTTTAGTGTTTAAGCTTCGAAAAGTGTCCTTAAGCATTTTATTTGGTCACCTTACATTCTGGCCGCAGCACTGATCTGTTTATTTCAAGTAAATAATAATTTACGAGTTTGAGTATACACCGGATTTCACGATTTCAAAAACTTCAGAGATTTTGAAAGGTAAACAAAAATTGCAAGCATTACTCATATTATCTGAATTATTGATCGTAAGTTCCTTTTTGTTTTTCGTTTCGTGGTTAAACCAGTATAAACAATAATTATATTGCTTTCTAAAAGATTGAATATTATCTCAAATGGTGATTTTTATGAATCCCAAGTATAACAAATTTAAATTGGAAGAAATGAAAATTATGACATATGTCAATTCGGAACAACGAAAATTAGAGCTAACAACAACTAGGGAAAATCATTAAAAATTAGAACAAATGGTAATCCACAAAAATGGAAATTAGGCGGTACGAACATTATAACAAATGGAAATTGTGGAGTGTATATAAAAAAGTTTTCCTTGTTATAAATAGAACAAAAATGATCGCCAAGTGTATCTCCAGGAGAACTCGAATTTCCTGAAAGTATAAGTGCCACCTTCTAAACTCTAATCAGCCTTTTTGATTCTCATGCTATTACAAAACTCGTTTCGTTTTCGAGAAAACTCGATAGATTAATATAATTTTGGTTCAGTTATTAAAAAATTAACTCAGCATAAGTAAATTTAAATAGAGCATTTCGAGCGGACTAAACGGGACGCAGCCGTTTTTTTTGCAGATAAAAATAAACATTTCACTGGTCCGGCATAAGCCTCCAGGATCTGGAGCTGATGAAACTGATGACTATGAAACTGATCCGCTGACTTAGCAGAGAAACGTAATCAAAGTTTAACCCCAGCGAGAGAAAGAAATACATTTCTAGCCCCGTAATTGCATTAGCGTTATGCGGACGAAGCCCCGAGACGGTGAGACTGGCATAATTGTGGATATTAATGGTGCAAAGATAATCTCCGTAATTCCCTTTGGGTTAGCGCTTTACGAGTTCCACACTCGGCTCCCTTTTTTACGCTACCACTATTCCCCTGCAAAGCTGCGAAGGTTTTTCTTTGTATGAGAAAACTCGTGAACCTACGCGAAGTTAATTCTCCGCTAAAAAAAAGAAACGAGGAAGAAAATTAGGGAACGCGGAACCAATTTTGACTTTGTGGAGGAATCAATTCTTTATGTTTCGAGTCATGAATGGAATAACTGAAATTGATTTAATTGGCCGAAATCGGTAGAAAACTAAATTCTGGCCACCATAATCGACTTAGATTTTCTTTTATTATGGAAGAATTGGGAATATTTTTTTATCCTTAAATTCGAAACCCTGGTAGGGATCCCAGGATCAGTTTTCATTTTGTAGAGGAATCAATGCATCATCCTCGTGAATCGAGTGATACCGTTGGCGTCGAAAAAGATTCTCTTTTCACTAATTTTAGTTCCTGCTCCGAAATATTACTGAGAGCTGTTAATGCTATGGTAGAAAAACGAACGAGAGAGTAAAGTAGGGAACCCGGAATCAATTTTGACTTTGTGGAGGAATTGATTCGTAATGCTCGGCGACCGATTACATCTATGACGTACGTGAATCCTTGGATTTGGAATCGTGAATCGATTCTTCATGCTAGGGGACCGATTGCATCTAGGGCGTCAAGAAATCGTTGGAATCGGAATCGTGAATCGGTTCGTCAGGCTCATAAATCGTTTCACCATGCTCTTGAATCGAATATTCAAATTGATCTCACTTGTCGGAACGGGTAGTAAGCTCAATTATGGCCTCGGTAATCGGCTTCGGTTTTCTTTAAAATCAAAGAATCGAGAATCTCTTCCTACCGTCAATTTCGAGGCCCTGATAGGGATTCTCTGATCAGTTTTAATTTTGTGGAGGAATTGCTTCATAATTCTTGAGAATCGAATATTGCCTTTGGCGTCGACTACGATTCTCTTTTCAATAATTTTATTTACTGCTCCAAAATATTACGGAGACACGGAATCAGTTTGGACTTTGTGGAGAAATCGATTTGTTATTTTGGGGACCGATTACATGTAGGGCGGAAACGAACTGTTGGATCGCAATCGTGAATCAATTCGACATGCACGTGAATAAAATGTTGCCATGGGCCTTCGCGTCGATTTTTGTTCCACTACTTTTATTTTATTTAATTAGTTTTCATTAAGGAGGGATTCCCGAATACGTTTCTGCTTTGTAGAGGAATCGATTCGTCATGCTTGAGGACCGATTATTTAGAATACATTTCACTTGACGGAATCGGGTGTAGAATCGATCACTACCATCAGAACCAACGTCGATTCTCTTTTCGTGAATTTTATTTTATTTATTGAAATCAATGCGAATTTATATTCTTCAATTTGCAATTATTGGAATAAAATTTTAAACATTCTCGGTGTTTTCTTAGGGGTCATGGGATGAAGAGTTCGTTGCAATCGGGGTCGATTTGTCATGCTGCGGGACCGATTAATTGGAATTGACCTCAATTACCGAAATCGGTAAGAAAATTAATTCTGCCCACCGAAATCGACGCCGATTCTCCTTTTATTAATTAGTTTTCATTGGAATCATTATCACTGATATTTATTAATTTCCTGCAATTAAAATTAAATTTCAAATAATGGTGGGTGAGGGAAGGAATCTTTGAAACAGCAATCGACGTTCTGTTTTAGAATCCAAGAATCGAGAAAATCTTCTTATCAATAATTCGGAAACCCTAGTAGGGATCCTAAAATCGGTTTTGATTTTATTGAATGAATCGGTTCGTCATTCTCAGGGATGGATTAATTGAAATTGATCTCTCTTTCCAGAATCAGTATTAAACTCAATTCTGGCCACCAAAATCGACGTCGATACTCTTTAATTCTATTTTATTAATTATGTTTTATTTTATTAATTCTCATTAATATTGATTAATTTGCAGTTATTAAAACCCAATTTCAAATAATGGGGGGCGAGGGATTCTATCTTTGGAATCGAAATCGAGGTTATCTTTTGAAATCCAAGAATTGAGAATCCCTTCTTAATATCAATTTCGAAACCCGATTACGGATTCCGGAATCGGTTTCGATTTTGTGGATGAATCGATTCTTCATGCTAGGGAACTGGTTCATTTAAATTAATCTTATTTGTCGGATAGGTAGCAAGAACAATTCTGGCTGCTAATGTTGATTTGGATTCTCTTTAAATAAATGCTATTCCATTTGTTTAATTCTATTTCTATTCATTAATCCTATTTATTGTAAAAATTTTAATCAGTAATTATTAATTTTTAGTCATTTGAATCTAATTTCAAATAATGGCGGGCGAGGGAAGCAATCTTTGAAATCGGAAACGAGGTTCCCTTTTGAAATTGAAGAATCGAGAATCTATCTTAATTTTATTTTATTATATTAATTTCTATTAAGTTAGGGTCCCGAAATATGTTTTGATTTTGTTGGAGGAATAGATTCCTCATGCTCGGGAACTGATTAATAAAAACTGATTCCATTTTCCGAAATCTGTTGCAAAATTAATTCTCACTGCTAAAGTCGATTAGATTCTCTTTTTATTAATCCTTTTTCATTTCGTTAATTTTTTTCAAAAATGAATTATCTTTCAGTCCTTAAAATCGAATTTAACTTATTTATGGGCGGTGGAAGGATTATTTTAAACCAGAATCGAGCTTCACTTTTAGAATCAAAGAATCGAGAATCTCTTTTTATCTTTATTTCGGAAACCCTAGTAGGGATTCTGGAATCGCTTTCGATTTTGCAGAGAAATTGATTTGTCATGCGTGAGAATTAACTATTGCCGTCGACTCTTTTTTCATGATTTTTATTTAATTCAATTAATTTACGTTAAGTCGAGATCCGGAAACCGGTTTTGATTTTGTAGGAGATTCGATTCGTCATGCTCGAGAATCGAAAACGATTCCGGCATATCTACTTATTAAGATTCCGGAAACGTTCCCACTTGCCAGAATCGATAACAGAATTAATTGTAGTTGCTGAAATCGACATCGATTTGAATCGACTGTTGGCTTTAGAGTCGATATCCATTCTCTTTTCACTAATTTTATTTAATTTGATTAATTACGGATCCCGTAACCGGTTTCGATTTTGTGGAGAAATTGATTCGTCATACTCGATTACTAATCCTCTCGAGGTCCGATTTTCCTTTCATCAATTAAAATCAAATTTCAAATAATGCTTTGCCTTTTTGAGGGATCACATGCTTAGGGAAATCGTTGGAATCGAAATCGACGAAGAGATTCTTATCTTCGATTCATTATTTCTTTGAATCTGGATACTCTCTTGGAATCGAAGGATCGAAACTCGATTCTTACCGTCAAAGGCCGAAACTCACAAGTAAAGAGAAGATCGCCGATAGCCAGAAGGCAAAGACATTCACTAATAGAAGATTTAATGTCGTTGCCTCGACTTCGTTCATCCTGCTTTCATTTTTTTCGCAATTTTTTTTCTTTCTCTCGCTTTGTCCTCATCACCCTCTAGAAGAAGAAAAAACTATAGCCAATAAATTTCCTTTAGCGTCTATAATTAAGAGAGTGCTTTGATCTTGAAGGAAATTGGAGCACCAAATACAATAAATCATTTGAATTCGGAAGTGTAATTGTACTTTGGATAATTAATAAAAATAATTGATTAACAAATATTTTTGGTTTTCAGAAACTGGAGTGTGAATTTTTTAACTCGAGGGGCACATTTTTTGAAAATTTGGACCCGTAAAAATAATTCAATTTTTAATTTTAAGAAAGTGAGGATTTTCATTCTAGCTTTAAGTTACTGATATAATGCGAAAAAAGATTTATTTAGTAATTTTATTATGGTTAGAGGAAATGGGGGAAAGTGTTTTTTCCGAACGAGGGCCACGTTTTTAAATTTAAGATGGCGATGAAAATCTAATTTTCAATTTTAAACAAGTGACAATTCACTTTTTGTCCTAATTTTATTAGTTTTTTGAAGCTGTTCAGCTAAATAATTAAAAAAATAATAATTTTCCTAAGATTCCTGAAAAAAAATATCTTTAAAATTGAAGAAATTACTACCAAAAATTCAACAACAAAATTAATCTTGAACCAAATAGTTGAACTCTTAATAACAAAATCTGAATTATCAACAAAAAGTGTAATATTTCATATTTTAATACAAGGCGATTTTTATTTTAAATAAAACCGCGAAATTTATCCAAAAAGGCAAAATTTACAAAAGTCGTTGAACCTTTACCCAAAAATATAAAAAATTTTAAACTAGTTGCAATTTTAATAAAAAAAGATTGAATATTTTTCAGAAGGGATCATTTTTCCGCAAAATGGTTACCTTTTGTACCCAGAAAATATGAACTTTTATTTAAAAAAATTCATTTTTAAACAAATAATTTTATTTCCTACAAATAGGATTAATTTTGATAAATTTTCAAGAAACTAAATTTTGATCTTGAAAAAGGCAAACATGATCTATTTTGTTGAAAATTCATTTTTTCTTTGACTGAAAATTTTTTTCTTAAGGAAATTTAACTATTTCAGTTGAAACTTTAATTTTTTTGTTGGAAATTTGTTCGTTCGTTTTTTATTTCGTTAAAAATATTTTTTTTCACTTAAAAATGTAATTTTTTATTGCAGAATTCTTTTTTTTGGCTTAAAAATATTTTTTTCTTAAAAATGTAATACTTGTAGCTAAAGACTCATAATTTTAGTTAAAAATCCAAGACCTTGTTTGAAAAAAGTGCTAGTTTTTCTGAAAATTTGTTTTTTCATTGCTGAAAATTAATTTTATTACTGAAAATTTAACTGTTTCAGTTAAAACTTTAACTATTTTGTTAGGAATTTGTTCCTTCCTTTTTTTATTTTTTTAAAAAAAAATTTTTTACTGAAAATGTAACTATTTAATATTTAATTAAAGAATGACCTTTGTTTGATTTAAAAATAATCTTTTTGCTGAAAACTTAATAATTGTATCTAAAGACGATAATTGTAGTCGAAAATTCATGATTTTGTTTTCAATTTTCACTATTGCAGTTGAAGATTCATGATTTTAGTTAAAAACTGATCACTTAGTTTCAAAATATAAGTATTTTTATGAAAATTAATTTTATTGCGACTGAGAATTATTTTTTCCTTTTACCGGGAAGTCCTTTTAGTTACAAAGTTGTACCTTCAGTTAAACATTAATTTTTAACCTTCTCCTTTAATGTTCTCATTTAAATATTTTATTAAAAATTAATGCAATTTTTTGAAAAATCGTATTTGTGGTAGAAAATTAATCTTTTTGGTTCAAAATAAAACTACTTGTCTGAGAGTTAAAATTATCTTTATTATAAATCTGTTTCTTTTTTGCTGGAAAATTAATGTTTTTAACTGAAAATTCACTGCTTCATTTGTAGTTAAAAATTGTTCGTTTTAACTTAAAAAAAAGTGATATGTTTGAAAATAAATGTTTTTTCCGAGAAATCGTCTTTTGGTAGAAAATGAACCTAAACATTTACTACGTTTTAAGTATACGTAGATAAAATAAAAATTTGTTTAAATTATTGTTGAAATTCAGCACACCTGCCCATTCGCAACAGCCTACTCAGCAATTTCTGGTGAAGAACTTTAAAAGAAAAAGCGAATTTTTCATAGTGCATTCAGTATTGTCTGTAACAAGTTACAAATATTAATTAATTACGTTTCTAGTATTATTTTATTATTTAATTATTCGGTCGTGATAAAATATTTAAGAATATCTTAGAATAATAATTTAAATCCTAGAAAATAAAAAAAAAAATTACTTATAATATACTTCGAATTGCCAGGGAATTTTTTTTCCAGCATTTGAGTAGACACACTGTATGATAATATGTACTAACAAATGTAATCAAAATTTCATAATAGGAAATTTAAATACAAAATGGCCATCAATTTTTTTGAATGAGAAAGCGCGGATATGGGTAATTAACGGATGGGAATTACTATCGACGGGTAACAGTCGTGTGATTAACGAGGGCTGTTCATGCAGACGCCAGCATATTGGGCTTGCTTGCAGCTAAATCAATGCACTATCGCAATTTCGAATATAGAAATTTATTAACCTATAATTTATGAAAATTGAACCAGTATAAACAGTGGACCACCCTTAGCACTTGGCACCATTTTTCTCGCCTCACGTCACGAGTAAGTAAATTCATTGCTCAGTCTAATTTTTCAATTAAATGTCGGATAATAAAAATTAGTCAAATAGTAAATGTTTAATTATTGGTGACCGGGTTATTCATTGCAGCTAATTCAGAAATTTCTGATGAAATGTTGTTTTGCACAACTATAACAACCCCATACTGACAAAGTCAAGGCTAATTTTTAATTCGTACTCCGTCACTATTTGAAAGGAGAGCAAGTATTAAAATAACAGATTTTTTCTGAATGATTGAGCGAGATCGAAAAAGATTTGAGATTCCAAAAACTATTCTATTGTGAATATTGAATCAACATTGTGAAAAATGGCGATTGATTTCTGCACCAAGCCAATGCACTGTTCATTCATAGCAGCCTATTCCGCAATTTCTGTTAAAACAGGCAGTTACACAACTTTTGCATTCCCCAGATTGCCAAAGGCAAGGCAATTTTGTAAAATGTAATCCGGTATTATTTGCAAGAATTAAAAGTTTATATAATTAAATTCTTCGTTTACCGCGGAACGAGATAGAAAAATACTTCGAAATTCCATAAACTCTTGTTTCGAAATTTTTTTGCGAAGATTTTGAAAGCAGCTTATTCAGAAATTTCTGGTAAAGCAGAAACTTAAACAACTCCTGAAGCCCCTGTCCTGAAGTAGCTGCCTTTGATTTATAGAACAATTTTGAAGCGATAAAGTAAAATGAAAGTGAAACAAGTGAAATTAAAGTAACGTTTCAAACTCAATGAATATTTAGAACATTTTTTAATGATGAATTTGAAAATTAAATACAATCAAATTTATATATTTTTGTTTGTTATATATTGAGTTGAAGTCTTATGAATTAAAGGTGTTTTATCTTGAATTAAAAATTTGATTCACATGAATTGAGAGAATTTAGGGCTACGGCTTTTTACATGGGGGGGGGGGGGGGGGGAAAGTCCAAACTACGGTTCTAAACGGGGGTTGGGGGGGGTTAAAAGATAGTACCCAATTCGTAACGTAGTTTATA